>CP125978.1:32909275-33203534 GCA_030063025.1 Avena longiglumis
GAAATGACTCTTTCGTCAACATGGTGACCAAGGTCCCTCGGCTTGGACAAAACCGTTCATGGAATATCTCGAACACGGAACTTTGCGAAGGCGAAGTCAAAAAATGGCAAATAGTACAACGAGTAAAGGGTTATACCATAATCAATGGGCAACTCTACAAAAGGAGCACTCTTGGTGTATACACGAAGTGTGTTTCCAGCTAGAAGGTATGGAAATCCTCTGGCAATCCATCTCGGAGATTGCGGGCATCCGCCGCTCCCGATCGTTGGTCGCAGCATTCGACAAAGATTCTCTTGGTACGCATGACGACAAACTGGTTGAGACATGCATGGGATGCCGTATTATGCTCGACAACCGCATGTTCTGCTTTGAAGAAGCTGCGAACAATACCAATAACTTGGCGTTTGCGATGCAGGGCTGAACATGGTGGGACCGTTACAAAGCGGCACCACAATGAGTTTATGCATGCCTTGTAGATTGATAAATTCACTAAATGGATAAGCTAAACCCATTAGAAAGCTTGATGGGGCAGCCCTCGGTTTGTCCGGGATCTAGTGGTGAGATTTGGTCTCCCATAGCATTATCACCGACAATGGCAACAATTTGTCACTTTCCGGAGAAGTGGAGCATATTCTTTGGGAGAAAGGCATCCGACTTGACCTTGCATCTATGGCACACCATAGTCAATGGTCGGGTTGAGCGAGCCAATGGATTAATTCTGCATGGAATCAAGCCACGTCTTGAGAGCACCGCTACATAGAGCAGCTGGAGCACAGGCGGAAGAATTGCAATCTGTCTTGTGGAGTTCTGAACTACACCCAGATCCTGGCTACACCCTTACTTCATGGTATATGGGTAGAAGCCATCTGCCTTTAGACATACTTCACGATGCAGAGTTGCCGCCTCGGCGAAGATGGCGAAGAATCTAGGCGCCTAGATGTGGACCTTCTCGAGGAGGGCGTTTTGGCATGCAAAGATCCGCCATCTACCAGCGGAAGCTACTGCGGCTACCATAGTTGCGCGTTCGGCAGCTCATTTAAAGAGGGATTTGGTGCTCGACTTAAGCGGAAGAAGTCACACAAATTATCCCGCGATGGGAAGGACCGTTCATCATAAGGCGCTACTCAATGGGTCTTATTACCTTGTTGACAATCGTGAACTAAAGGATAGACCCAGCGAGGATCATGCGTGGCGGCGTGACCCGGATGATGACTACCGGAGCTTGATCGGCCATGGAACATAACAGCTCGTCCTTTCCACACTTACATTTTTATCTAATTGTGTACCTCTTATATGATCAATGAAATAAAGCTCTCTGGTTCCTCATATTTGAGTCTTTTACCTCCTTTAGTGTTCATTTTGGATCATATAAAACCTTTATGCCAAGCTTTGCGTATGCACTTGTGAAAATTCCCTATAGCGTTAGCTTAAGTTTTACATTCTACGATCTTTATCGTTTTATGTGGATACGGGTAGTGACTTTTGACACTTATTGTGGCGATTTTGTGCTCGGGTTATTGGCGGTGCCATTGGGCATCATCACCTAATCGCATGGTTCCGACAACGAGTCTTAGACTCACGAAAAGTCAAGCATAAGAACCAAAGTAATGGATAAGCCACTTGCTTAAAAATATATACATCTTTGGAAACTAGTTCTTAAGCGGGAAGTAAACAACCATTGTTTTCCGCCTTAAGTTACATCAATAAGTTTTTTCTTCATATCGCCAAATTGAAACAAATATTACAAAGTTGTTTTCATTCCTTTGGCGCGGACTTGGGCGGCATCGTCACCGGTAGGAGAGTCACCCTCGAAATCGGCTTGTGGTGGGACTCGGAGGAATCTTGTGTGGGGTTCGGCATAGAAAACAAAAATTTTCCTCTGATGTGAACTATATACCAAGATCTATCTACTAGATACAAACAACAGCGGATGTATATCCGTAGAGAACATACCCTTGAAGACCGACAAAGCTTGAGTTCAACTCGTGGTTGATGTAAACGATCTCTTGTCGATCTCAAGATCGAGAGGAAGTCCTAAGCGCCGCGCCGCAAATCGGCGGCCGTTGCTTTCGCACACGTTAGAGCACCGAGCAACCTCCGCCTCCTCGCTCGATGCGGCGGAAGCACAACTCTTTCTTGCGAATAGCCAGAACATGTATCTGCTGGTCCGAGACCATGGGGATAAATTCTAGAGGGAGAGAGATCCTTCACGAGGTGTGAGAGACAAGTGAGGAGGGGCTCCTTTTATAGGAGGAGGGAACCCCAAGGGGTTGGCAGCGCATGGGGCTACCCTTGCCCTCCCTCTTCATGTGGGTGGACACTCCACTCACAAATCTCCTTTAAATTCCCTCCACTCAAAAGTCCACTCAAATTCCCATTAAATTTCCACCAAATTTAATGCAAACTCTCATTAAATAAAATTCTTTTATTTTATTCAGAATTTTGTCAATTACTTTAATGACAAATATTCACAAATAACCCCTTGCTAGAATTCTATTTCACATGCATAACCACTTTATGCAATTTCACTGAAAACTTTGTTTGGTATCTAGTGAAATAAATTCCTGCGCTTATTCATTCTTCGGCATGAAACATTTGCTCCAATTGGATGTCGGTGTCTCTTAAGTGTGTCACCCTATGGTTCGTGAATAATGCGGACATGATCGAGACCCCTCTCGGATCAATAATCGAGCGGGATCTGAGACCCATCTTGACTCCCACATTCAGCGATGACTTTCTTGTGATCGTGGAACCTTTACACTAGTATCTTAATCCCTTTGTTTCATGATATATTACATATGCGAGATTCGATCATCGGTATCTCCATACCTAGTTTGATCTAAATTCACAGACATGCACTCTTTTCTCGTTCTGTGATATAACATTCTAGTGATCAAATCACTTGCTTGCAAGCTAATCAATGTGATATCACAGAGGGCCAGGAGTATATATCCGTCATCGGGATGAACAAATTCCTCTCGATCCATGAGCCTCAACATAACACTTTATTAGTTACGAATCCATCTTTATAATCACCCTGTTACGGTGTGGCGTTTTATGTTATCAAGAAACTCTTAGGTGTTAGTGATTGACATGATCTCATGGTCTAAGGATTAGGATCACTTGTAAGTTGTTATAGCAATATAAACTCAATGACTTTGATCATAATGCTATACTTGGATGAATGTTCATCACACCATTACACTAATGTTGCGATCCCGTTATTAACAACATCAATGTCCATGATCGAAACCTTGATCATCTTGTTAATCAACGAGCTAGTTTATGAGAGAGGCATAACTAGGAACTTTACATTTGTTTATTAAACACACATGTATTAACGTTTCCTTATTAATACAATTATAGCATGCAAAATAAACATCTATCATATACTTGTAATACACATAATAAACACTTTATTATTGCCTCTCGGGGCATATTCCTTGATCTCCCACTTGCACTAGAGACAATAATCTAGTTACATAGTGATAAATCTAACACCCATTGAGTTACGGTGTTGATCATGTTTTGCTCTAGGGAGAGTTTTAGTCAGCGGATACGCTACATTGAGATCCATATGTACTTTACAAATCTTTATATCTCCATCCTTGACATGCTTTGGATGGAGTGAAACGGCGTAATATGCTTGGAATGCTTGTGAGACCTTGGCTCTTTGGCATTGGCAATGGCACCATTGTTGTCACAATAGATCACCATTGGGTCGATGCATTTGCCACCACTCCTACTTGGATATGAACTCCTTCATCCAAAGCGCTTCTGAGCTTAAAGCGGACAACATATTCGACCTCCGTTGTTGATCGCTACCACATGTTGTTTGGAGATCCTCCAACTAACGCTCCGCCATTCATGAGAAATACGTATCCGGATTGAGACTTAGAGTCATCCGGATCGGTGTCAAAACTAGTGTCGACATAACACTTAGCGAGCTCTTCTTCACCTCCGTATACAAGAAACATATCCTTAGTTCTTACGTAAGTATTTAAGGATATTCTTGACCACTATCCGATGTTAGAACACGGATCCGATTGGAACCTACTAGTCAAACTAATAGCATGTGCCACATCCGGTCTTGTACATAGCATGGCGTACATTATAGAGCCTATGGTGAAGCATAGGGACTTTGTCCATTATCTCTCTTTCTTCCATGAAAGCGGACTTTGAGTCTTACTCAATGTCTTGCCTTGCAACATAGGTAAGAACCCTTCTTACTTCCGTCCATTTAAACTTCTTTAAAATCTTATCAAGGTATGTACTTTGTGATAGCCCTATTAGGCCTAGATCTATCTCTATAGATCTTTATGCCTAATATGTATGGCGCTTCACCTAGGTCCTTCATTGAAAATTTCTTTGTTTAGATAACTTTTAACCTTTGTTTAAAAGATCTATATCATTTCCGATCAATAATATGTCATCCACATATAATATCGAAATGCCACATTGCTCCCACTCACTTTCTTGTAAATACAAGCTTCTCCATAAGTTTGGACAAATCCAAACTCTTTGATCACCTCATCAAAGCGGAGATTCCAACCGTGATGCTTGCTTCAATCCATAGATGGATGTTGAAGCTTGCACCTTGTTAGCATCCTTAGGATCGACAAAACCCTTTGGTTGTATCATATACAACTCTTCTTCAATATTACCATTGAGAAGCGGTTTTGACATCCATCGCCATATCTCATAATCGAAATATGCGACAATTGCTAACATAATCCTAACGACTTTAGCATCGCTACGGAGAGAAAGTCTCATCGTAGTCAACTCCTTGAATTTGTCGAAACCCCTTTGCGACAAGTCGAGCTTTATAGCGGTCACATTACCATCGACATCGGTTTTCCTTTTGAAAATCCATTTGTTCTCCACGGCCTTTCGGTGTGAGGTAATTCCACCAAGTTCAAACTTGATTTTCATACATGGATTCCATCTCGGATTTCATGGCTTCTAACCATTTGTTGGAATCCGGGCTCATCATCGCTTCTTCATCGTACGTCGCGGGGTCATCATTTTCATCAACCATGAAATTCATGGGATTTCCGTCTGACTTGGAGTGCAGCGTCTGTTTGACTGCGAGGTTGGTAATACTCTCTTCAGTTTCATGATCATTATCATTAGTTCCCTCTTCAATTGGAGCCAACTCGGAACAACTTCGTATTGCGCTACTCGCCATACTTTGAAGAGAAGGTTCCACAACCTCTTGAGTTCTACCTTGACTACTCACACCTTTCGCGAGAAACTCTTTCTCTAGAAAGGATCCATTCTTAACACAAAAACCTTGCCCTCGGATCTGCGATAGAAGGAATACCCAATAGTTTCTTTAGGGTATCCTATGAAGGCGCATTTTTCCGCTTTGGGTTGAGTTTATCCGGTTGAAGTTTCTTCACATAAACATCGCATCCCAAACTTTAAGAAATAATGACTTAGGTTTGTTTCCAAACCACAATTCATACGGTGTCTTTTCAGCGGATTTAGATGGTGCCGATTTAAAGTGAATGCAGGTTTCTAGTGCATAACCCCAAAATGACAACAAGTCCGTCGGAGACATCATAGATCGAACCATATCTAATAAAATGCGATTCGATGTTCACACACCATTTTATTTGGTGTTCGGCCGGTGTGAGTTGTGAAACAATTCCACACTCTTTCATGTGATTGCTAAACTCGTAACAGATACTCACCTCCACGGTCGGACCGTAGAAATTTGATCTTTCTATTACGATGATTTTCCACTTCATTACGAAATTCCTTGAACTTTTCAAGGTTTTGGACTTGTGTTTCATCAAGTAGATATAACCGTATCTACTCAAATCATCCGTGAAAGTAACAAAATAACGATATCCACCTCGGTGAACACACTCATTGGACCACATACATCGAATGTATGATTTCAATAAATCATCGCCGTTCCATTGAGCAGGAAAGCGGCGTTCTAGTCATCTTGCCCATAAGGCATGGCTCACATGTATCAAATGATTCATAATCAAGTGATTCCAAAAGTCCATCCGAATGGAGCTTCTTCATGCGTTTAACGCTAATATGACCTAGGCAGCGATTGCCACATATATGCGGATATATCATCATTAAGTTTAATCCTTTTAGCATCAACATTATGAATATGTGTAACATTATCGCCGAGATCTATGAAATAAACCATTCATCATCGGTGCATGACCATAAAGATTTCATTCATATAAATGGAACAACCATTGTTCTCGGTTTAAATGAATAACCGCCCGCATCAAACACGATCCGGATACAATGTTCATGCTCGATGCGGGCACGAATAACATTTATTCAATTTTATAACTAATCCCGGCAAGTGGAGAGGCGGCGTTAAAGCGGCGATCACATCAACGCTTGATCCATTGCCGACACGCATCTTGACCTCACCCTTGCCGGTGATCTTGTTCATGCCCACGATTGAGTTACAAATATTAGCAAGCGACCGTATCAAATACCGGTGCTACTGCGACACTAGTCAAGTACACATCAATAACATGTATATCATATATACCTTTGTTTGCCTTGCCGGCCTTCTTGTCTTCCGGATACTAGTGGCGATTGCGCTTCCGATGCGATCCCCTTACAATAAGCACTCGGAATCGGACTTAGGTCCAACTCGGGGTTTCTTTTCGGTAGCAGGCTTGCCGCCACTTCCTTCCGTTTTCCCTTCTTGTATTTCTTGAAACCGGTGTTCCTATTGATCATCAACACTTGATGTTCCTTTTTGATATCCACTTGCGGTTTTAAGCATTGTGAAGCTCGGGAGAGACTTCTTCATGCCTTGCATATTATAGTTCATCACGAAGCTCTTATAGCTAGGTGGCAGAGATTGCAGAACACGATGGATGCCTAAGTCAATGGGAATCGATATTCCCAAGGGCACAAGCTTATCGGCATAACCCGACATCTTGAGTACATGCTCACTAATTGTGCTCTTCCATCATCTGACTAAAGAACTTTTACGAGCGTTGTAGCTCTCTGATGACATGTGTGTAGAAAATCATTTTCAACTCACCAATTGTATCAAATGCATTGCCGTTTTGAAGCGCTTTGAAGTTCGGCTCTAGCCCATACAATATGCATAATGAACTAAGTTGTGGTCCTCGTGAGTCGATAGACATTCTTCTCCTCGTCGGGGCATCATCTAAAGGTGGGGGCCTAGCGCTTCTAGCACATATTGCTTTTGTGCGTGAGAGGAGAATCCTCAAATTCATGGCCCATTCGGTAAAGTTGCTACCGTTCGTTGCTAGTTTCTCTTTATCCATGAACACATTGAAATTAAAAGCGGTGGTGCCATCTACAGCAGAATTTGTAAAGTTTAGACTAAGTGTATGATAGATTGAGTTCAACTAATCTATATTACGAATGAACTCCCACTCAAAAGCGACATCCCTCGTGCCTTTTGGTGATTACATGAACCAAATCCACTACACCAAGTCCGATCATCCGTGGTCGGTATAGCTTCAAAGGCGAGCATCAAATGGGCATCATATCAACTATATGACTCATGCTTAACCTTTAGGTCCGTGTTAGAGGCCATGTCTGTACATGCTAGGCTGCCAAGTTAGAACCTTAGTATTCGTGTGTAGCTGTTTTACACCGAAATATGGTCGTGGATCCAAGAACACCCGATCATCACGTGATGTCTTGGGCGGCGAAAACATAATCGGTGCATACTAAAGGAAGAACACATTCTTATCTTGATATTTAAATGAGGATCATCTTATTATGCTAACAAAGCGCTAAACAAGCAATATAAGATGCTATCAAACATCATATGTTTATTAGTGAAATTATATGGTTCCCAGATGATCTCTATCATGTGCATCGTGGTATGATCACTATCGTACCTATATGTGTAAATCTATGTGTAAATCCAAGGTACATGGATTTTACCGCTATGTGTTATGTAAGAGTATCATCTCATACTTCTACTTACAACACTACCATATCATAACACTAGCCCAGCAACAATCTAAACTAGACGCCTCTAATTTTTCCATTGCAAGTTTTATGTGGCTTAGGGCTTTCGAGATAGAACCGTTCTTACCTACGAACATGAACCTAGCGAGGATAATCAAATTGTTGACAACTCGCTTGCAAAATAGATATTGACTATAGTAGGAGAGGCAGACACCGCTAGCCACTTATGCAAACTAGTTGCATGTCAGCGTGGAACAGGTCTCATGCGAGGACATGTAAAGTTTGTCGGGCACTTCATCCCACTATGCCACCAATATCCAAAATTACAACAAAGGAGCAACAACATGATCATCGCCCACATACTCATATGTGTACTACCGTGTAAAGTATCTACGCATAGATCGACTCGATACCCTTTGTGAGGGTTCATGACATAGAAAACAAAAATTTCCTCTGTTGTGAACTATATACCAAGATCTATCTACTAGATACAAACAGCGGCGGATGTATATCCGTAGAGAACATACCCTTGAAGACCGACAAAAACGAGTTCAACTCGTGGTTGATGTAGCGATCTCTTGCCGATCTCAAGATCGAGAGGAAGTCCTAAGCGCGCAAATCAGCGGCGCATCCGTGCTCGCACTTTTGCGTTCGAGCACCGAGCAACCTCCGCCTCCTCGCTCCGATGCGGCGGAAGCACAACTCTTTCTTGCGAATAGCCACGGGAACATGTATCTCGCTAGTCCGAGACCATGGGGATAAATTCTAGAGGGAGAGAGATCCTTCACGAGGAGGTGTGAGAGACAAGTGAGGAGGGCTCCTTTTATAGGAGGAGGGAACCCCAAGGGGTGGCAGGCGCATGGGGCTGCCTTGCCCTCCCTCTTCATGTGGGTGGACCTCCACTCACAAATCTCCTTTAAATTCCCTCCACTCAAAAGTCCACTCAAATTCCCATTAAATTTCCACCAAATTTAATGCAAACTCTCATTAAATAAAACTCTTTTATTTTATTCAAATTTTGTCAATTACTTTAATGACAAACATTCACAAATAACCCTTGCTAGAATTCTATTTCACATGCATAACCACTTTATGCAATTTCACTGAAAACACATTTAGGTATCTAGTGAAATAAATTCCTGCGCTTATTCATTCTTTCGGCATGAAACATTTGCTCCAATTGGATGTCGGTGTCTCTTAAGTGTGTCACCCTACGGTTCGTGAATAATGCGGACATGATCGAGACCCCTCTCGGATCAATAATCGAGCGGGATCGGAGACCCATCTTGACTCCACACATTCAACGATGACTTTCTTGTGATCGTCGGAACCTTTTACACTAGTATCTTAATCCCTTTGTTTCACGATATATTACATGTCCGAGATTCGATCGCCGGTATCTCCATACCTAGTTTGATCTATTCTGAGCATGCACTCTTTTCTCGTTCTGTGATATAACATTCTAGTGATCAAATCACTTGCTTGCAAGCTAATCAATGTGATATCACGCGAGGGCCAGTATATCTATCCGTCATCGGGATGAACAAATTCCACTCTCGATCCATGAGCCTCAACATAACACTTTATTAGTTACGAATCCATCTTTATAATCACCACATTACGGTGTGGCGTTTGATGTTATCAAGAAACTCTTCGGTGTTAGTGATTGCCATGATCTCATGGTCTAAGGATTAGGATCACTTCGTAAGTTGTTATAGCAATATAAACTCAATGACTTTGATCGTAATGCTATACTTCGGATGAATGTTCATCACACCATTACACTAATGTTGTGATCCCGTTATTAACAACATACAATGTCCATGATCAGGAAACCTTGATCATCTTGTTAATCAACGAGCTAGTTTATGAGAGAGGCATAACTAGGAACTTTCTGTTTGTTTATTAAACACACATGTATTAATGTTTCCGTATTAATACAATTATAGCATGCAAAATAAACATCTATCATATACTTGGAATACACATAATACACACTTTATTATTGCCTCTCAGGGCATATTCCCTTCATCTTGGTTATCGCTGTTGATGATGTTCATGGGCACAAATACGTCGATGTCCACAAACACAGCAACTCTGGTGTCATAGCCCGCGAGTGACGACAGAATGGCTTCATGATCAATCTCTTTGCCATAATCGTCGAGGTCAGGGATACCAGATGTCATCGTGTCGATGTCGGCACCTTCGTAGTGTGCCTTCACCATTGACAGCACCATCCTGGCACCAACCCGTGCACACGAAGCTTTCCAACTTGTGATGCGGCTCGGGGCTCGGGGCGAATCTCCAGTGCCGCCATGGAGTCGATGCCTTGATGTTTATCTGGAGGGCTTGGCAATCTCACGGGCTTGGGTGATGGCGGTGTTGATGAAGTTGCGGCAAGAACCATGCATTCCTTGGCTGGAGGAGGCGATCTGGTTAAACCCATAGGAGCTGCAAATTCCGACAAGGAGCATGAGTTCAACAAATTCAAAGTATCAGGCTGCAGAATTCCAAGGCGGAGAAAACTTCTGAAGATCTTGGCTTCAACCTGCGGAGGTGTGTAACATCCGAGCATATAGGACCTAACGAAGGGTAGATTTAGGATTATGTATTGTTGCATGCATCTATTGTTAAAATGTGGGTAAACTTTTTAGCCAAATAAAACCTTAAGTGATCAATGTTTCTTTCTTATTTTAAGATTAGGTTTACACTTAAGGAGGATTGTTATAAACTTTGATGTGATCTTCAAGGAATTATGTGTGTTTTGAAATGGGTTTGAATTTAAAAACTTAAGTGTTTGAATAATAATTTAAATGACTTAGACATAAGATTTGAATCTTAAATTAAATTAAGAGATAGGTATTATAACTTAAATCTCAAAACAATAGAAACTATGAAATTCATGTTCATATTATAAAGACCTAAACTAGTTACAACAGGATAAAGAATAAGAATATTATTTATTA
Source organism: Avena longiglumis (assembly GCA_030063025.1). NCBI lineage: Eukaryota > Viridiplantae > Streptophyta > Magnoliopsida > Poales > Poaceae > Avena > Avena longiglumis. Next base: position 32,920,186 of record CP125978.1, read on the forward strand.
ATAATAAATAATATTCATTACAACTGAATAAAATAAAGATTACAAGAATTATAAAAGAAAAATTACAAAGAACTAAGAAAATTACATCTACTAACTATCCTATATCTAAAACCTACACTAAATCTTCATCTTTATCTTTGAACCTGCAAAACAAAGATTAAACAGAAATAAAACAAGATTAGTGTTAGTAAATATTTCTCTCACATATGTCAGTGAGGTGCACTTGACAATCTCATCATTGAGAAGTGTTATAAAGGGGCAAGTTTCACCAATATGAAAGGTTTCATCTTTCATAAATTCAAGCTAGAAGGCAAATGGCCAAAGGGACCAATTCACCAGACAAGGTAAAAGTAGATTGGTAATAGTAAGTTCAAATTTCCTGAACCTATCCATATGTGCATAGCAGGCACACAGGCTGCACACACACAAGCATGCAGATGGTATGCTGTCAACCACACAAGCACCACCAGGATCACAAAACCACAACACAGCCGTGGAGAAGCACCTCAGTGCACACCACAGCACATCACAGCCAGGGTGAACAACAAGCAAACCAAGAACAGCAGCCAAACCAACCACCCAGATTAACCCCAAACATCACCAGGATGGTGACATAAGGAGGGGGAATAGATCTGGTGGACAGCAAGGTCAAGCCCAGGAGCTAGGAGGAGCAGGCAAGCTCAAGAGCCCAGCAAAAGCAGATCAAGATCCAGACCAAGATCAAGATCAAGATCATCATCAATCTACTACACCAACATCAAATCTTGTGGTGAGTCTCATAAAACCATCACATGCTTTCATCACAATAGCTAAGCAAAAGTATGTGTTGCTTTATGTAATGATCTCTCAATAATCACCCAGAGGAGGTGAATCTATCCTAGAGATTTTAAGTATAAGATAAGAAATCAAGCTCAACCACAAGCACTGAACTCTCAGACCAACATCACCGAGTTCAGTGTTACTTTTACAACTTAGATCATTCATTTGATCTTATCAGATTAGGGCACATCTCTCAAAGAGAGAGTAGCACCTCTAAATCTACAAGTTTCAAACAAACTATTGCCCAACTAACTAGGAATTACATCCTAGAGCCTCAGACCAACATCATAGGCTGATAAGATAATAAAAGCTTCCATATCATCTTATCAGTTTTAATCACAAGCATAATCAAGCTAAGCCCAGAAATAAAAAACCCAATCACTTGTGTGCCAGAATACAGTGGTATCACAAGGACAAGTTCTTAATGAGCTAAAACCAATCTTTACTTAGCTTCCATAGATAAAAAGGGACAACCACTACATATCATTTTCCTGAAGCTAAGTGCCAGGAATCAACCTTAAATTCATTTATACATCCATAGAAATCATTGCAAGCAATGATTTGATTCAGTGAGTATAATCACAGACAAGCCAACAGTATAATTGCAATAAGCAACTACTGTCAGTATAAGCAATCTGACAGTAGAGTAAACTCTTAGATCAACAACATAATCCAATCAAGGATTTCATCGACACACTAGCATGGATCATGGTGGATTACCACTAGAATTAATCTAACAGGCAATTAGCAGCAACAAAGCTACTATTAATCATCAATCACAACAAATAATCTTTTCCCATGATCAAATATGATCAACACTAGATCTAAAGCATCATAGATATGATCAACATGGGGTGATGAACCCTAATCAGAGCAAGAACCTAATCCGATTAACCCAATCGACATATAATCACTTGGCATGATAAGCCACTAGGTACACATAGAGAGAATCGGGACAATATCATGGACAAGGACCACGAGACCACTTACGAGGTCCTCGGATAAATCGAAGAGGAGAGGGCGACGAAGCGGCACGGGGAGAACCAGAGGCGCAACCACACCTGCCATGGCGGCCCGGCGCAAGATACCGACACCACCGCGGCGGGATCGCGGCGGCGGAGGCAGCATCCTTTCCGAACCCTAGGGTTCGGGAATGAGTGAGCCGACCAGGAAGCCCTAGAGTCAAATCAAGTGGATAGAACGAGCGAGCATCGTCGTGACCTCTACTCGCACCACGGTGGCGGAATGGCCGGCGGCGGCGAAATCGGCAGATGGCGGCATCGGCAACCCGGGGCAAAGCGGAGGAGGAGGAGATAAGGTCGAGGAGAGAAGGGATGCAGTGCTGGGTGGGCCAAAACCCTTCGGTAGTCATTTGACCACCGCCCTATTGGGCCACCCCAATAAGCCCAAGGACCACCAGTATTTAATAAAACTTTTGATCAATTGGAAAAGACCAAAATACCCGACCTCAATAAAATTATAGAAAATTAAATAAAATATTTTGGATTCACAATAATTCACTCTGTCCAAATAAAATAAGATATCAAATTTTGAACATTCAAATTTTATAAAATTTAAGTAATTTAAATATTCCTTATGTAATTTTACTAAATTATTGAAAGGTGATAAAAATAAATAAAATCACTTTCATTATTTATTAATATTATAGTATTTTTGAAAAATACTAAATAAAAATTTAGTAATAAAATTAAAGGTATAATTAATTATTCCTAAAGGAATTATTAAATCAATAAAAGTCAAATAAAGGAAATAAAATAAAATAACTCAATACATGTTATAAATATTAAAAGAAATATTTATAAATCCTTATTACTCAAAAGGAACTTTTAGGATAAATGCATATAAATTTAAATAATCGTTACATTACTTGCATAATCATTTTGCTTCTTTAAATATTGTCCTTAGGGCAATAATGATGTTTTAATAGAACTAGAAGCTCAAGGTCCAGTGCAAGCATCAGACTTCACTACCTTGTCATCAAAACGCAAGTTCATCACTTGCTCATGTCCTTTGAAGAGTCTTTATCAAAGTAATTGCAAATTGTGTGTTATCATATATGCTATAAAAGAAAGAAAATATTATTTTCATAAATAAAGAAATCATAGATATCATCCTAAGTGGTGATATAATGGAGCAATAGGACTTAGGGTTCTACTTGCAACAATGATGATCAAATAGGGACTTAATAACCCCTGACATCAGTGATTCTAGCGCCGTATATTACGCGTTAGCCATGAGATTTGGAATGGGACAGAGAAGTCAGATGTATCTTCTTCCTCTCGCATGAAGCCAGATGTGCAGGTCGTGGCTGTTATCCTCGTAGCGTGCATATTAATTGGTAATTCATAGAGGATATGCAGCATATGGGTGGGAACCCTCAACGTCCCACGATAGTTCTGGCATCTAACGGTTTGTACAAACCATTGCCGTAATTCATTATGTGGGCATGGTGTACACCAAGGAGGCATGCAGGGTCGCGAAGGCGATGATTGGCTTGGACCAACTCTGGGCCCCACATCATGGAATTGTGGGCGGAAAATGCGCGGTTGTGCAACAAAGTTGATCTCTCATGGGTAAATGCGCACCTCTGCAGTGTAGAAGCGTAACTTGTTACTCCGTTCGGAAGGATCTCTGTTGAACTGGCGGAAAGGAACTCCATGAAAGTTCTAGTCAACTGTGAAGGTGATTGTCATAGTTTTTCGAATAAAATCAATCTTTGAAGAAAGATTTACAAAACTACATAGTCTTGAGGATTTATAATTCGAGGTGGTAGTCAGAGCATCAAACTTCCCACCTTGCATATAATGAACTTGTTGGGTAACGCTGTTACTCATTCTTTCCTTTGATCCCTTGCTTAGACTCTGAGGATCCCGAAGACGTGCCAATGTATGCAGCTGAATGCCAAGAAGATGTGTTCTACGAGGAACCTGATCTATCCGGAGGAGTTGAAGGCGTGGATTACGAGATCCGCTACGGTGTCGATGAGAACGAGACCAACTAAGTACCTATTTAGTAGTAACCATCGGAGCCGAGCAGCATGAACTCTATAGAATAAGCTGTTGAGCCCCACTCCTAGTCGGAGTTGTTACTTTTAAATTTCCGCTGAACATTTCATATTTTGGTTTTTAAGTTGGATCTTTGGAAGTCTTGAACTTCCGGTATTGTAATAATAATAATGTGTGTACTTTTGTAATATGGACCCACAATGTTTCTGTTGTACCACTCTGAGGGATGTGATATTTACGGAGCAGTTACGTGGATGTCATGTCGGACTATAGTGTACTACACATGCGGTGGTATCTTTGGGTAACCGTAGGGTGTCCAAGGATTGTTTCTCTTGTTGGAGGAGCTTATGCGGCCGCCATGGCGATGATTCTGCTCATCGACAGCTTGCTTCTGATCTTTTAAGATCACGATATCCTCCTTCAAGCGGTTGATTTCCTCGGTGGCGGAATCCTGCAAGGCTTTCATCGACTCCTCATGCATCTTCAGCATGTCCTTCCTCTCCTGCTTAAGAATTTTGTTCGCTATCCGCTCTTGAATGTGCTTGGATTGCTCGACAATATTCTTGGCCTTGGCGATGGTTTCTGCATGTCGGAGAAAGAAAAGTACATAGTGAGTACTCGGAGAATATTGGCACAAAACCAAGCCGAAATGCGCATTAGAAAATAGACGCTTGCTCTTGGTGATCTGTTCCTTCAAGAAGGCAGTTTTACCCTTTTTAGCTTCTAGATCTGCATGCATCTTCTGGTACTTGTCATTGGCCATACCCTCGAGCATTCTCGTTCTATGGAAAAAGAACAAAGTTGAAGCGTTGTTTGATGCTTGGAGCATCTAGTGAAATTTTCCACCTAGGCGCTCGGGGCTCTGAGGAGTTTTAACAGCAATATGTAGCTTTCTTTAAGCATCTAGTGGAACTAATTCGATTCGACTAGAAGCAGAACTCTGATAAAGTTTTTAACTCGGACATATGCTTAGCTTTCTTTAAGCATCTAGTCGAAACTAATTCAGTTTCAACTAGAAGCTTGGGGGCTACAGTATTGAAATTTATAAACACTACGTATGCTACTCTTAAAGCGTCTAGTCGGAATAATTCATTTCATCTAAATGCTTGGGGGCTACAGTGAGAGTTTTTTCTAACTTAGTCACTCTTAGAGCATATAGATACAAAACCTATGGTTTTCCGTCTACATCCTCGGAGGCTACAGTGGGATACTCATATGAAAATCAAAAGGCAAAATAAAACTTACAAGTGCAATGATCTTGAGGTTTGTAGCACTCTCGGCCAACAGCTTGCCAAAGGATTCGTTGTTTCCTTGCAAGATTTACGCTTGGAAGACTCCTCTAGACCGCATGTCGAGAGGTCGGCTCACTTTTGGGACCAAAAGTCTACCGGTGTAAGTACCGGATAGACTATGGTTTTTGGGGTGCGGGCGCCAATGATACCGGCCTCCACCACTACCTTGCCACCACCGATGGCATCCTTAGCGAGCTTGACCATTTGTTGGCGGTGCTCTCTGCATTGCACCTACCGACAACAGCCGAGTTCAATAGGCGCCGAATCCACTTCCATGGAAGGGCGGATGCCTCCTTAGCTTGTGAGCTTGTCGGGCGGAACAAGGCTTGGCAGGATTATCGAGGCGATGGCGTGGGGCGTCGCGACATGTCTTTGATATTTTGAGAAGCCCCAAAGTTTTGGAGGTCTTCTTGAGGCTGGTCGTGGCCTTCTTCCTGAAAGCGTGCAAAATGCATAGACAGGAACAAGGCAGATAAATAGACAATGTCGAGAATGAGAAGCTTACACTAGTGGGGTGCTTTGGCAAAGGGATCCGGTGGTTCTTCTCTTTTTCGCCTTGAGTGATGTAGTCTTTTGGAGGCTCAGCCTTTATCTTCTTCTTCTTCTTACCTCCGTCGGCGGCGTCGGTGGAGCTCTTAAACTTCGTAGCAGAGCCTTGTGGTTGAAGCGACTATGACTTCCTTCATCTTTGGATCATAGATTTGAGGAGCCATGCTCATCTCATCTGCCGCTAAAATGTTAAGTAAGAAATCACCGTGTTAGATAAGATGATATTTGCAAGACGGAAGAACTGGAGTATATGTCATACACGGAAAATAAAAACCTACCTTTGGGCACTTGCCGTTTACGAACATGTCGTAGGTGATGGTGAAGCCGTGCTTCTTATCCTTCACCTTGACGATGTCCTTAAGACGGATCTTGACAGAGTCGCTCGAGAAGTTGTCCACGGAGATGCGGAGGCTATCATACATCGCTGGTATACTCATGCATGAGCTTCACGCGGTGCTACAGAGGTTGGATTCGCCTGATGAACCAGCACATGGCTAGGTCCAAGCCGGTCAATCCCGTCTCTACAAACCATTCGATCCGCCTTATCGCGCGAGAAGCGTCGAGGTCGGAGGAAAGGAGGCTGTGATCTCCATGCGAGGCTTCGGCGGAGGCTCCGTCAACGAAGTCCGGGTACGTGACTTATCGGCCAGCCAACGGGATGTCTGGGCCGTAAAAGTATGTCCGTTGCCAATTTTTGCAGGACTCGTGGCCGACCATGTCGGGGAACCACCGGCCAGGTCGAATCTTGAAGCTTATGGTGCCGCGGTTCCTAAGTTCTTCCTTGCTATGTCCGGCTTCATGTTTGACGGTGAAGAAGTACACAAAAAGGTCTAACCTAGGCCTTATCCCTAAGTATCCCTCGCAAAGTGCCGCGTAGTTGCTAAGAACTAAGATACTATTGGGGGAAAGGTTCTGGGGCTGAACTCTGTAGTGATTCAAGACGGAGAGGAAGAAGTTGGAGATGGGCAAGGAGGCACCGCGTACCAGTTGGGCTTTGAGGTACACCTTTTCTCCGGCTTGGGGAGAAGGTGTCACCTCGCCGCTCGGCGCCGCCCGCCAGGCGAGCCCCTCCGTCGCAGGAAGGTAACCTTAGACAATCATCTCTTGGATATCACGGTCGGTGATATCTGAGCCGCGCCAGTCACCCTTGTGCGAGTCTGGCTCCTCCTCCAACAGCTCTAGCGCCGCCAGATTAAGGTCACCGCCGGTGGACTCGATAACCGCCCGATCACGGGAATGACTAGGCCCTCTAAAGGCACGACAATGGAGCTAAATAAACCCGCGGCTGACTTCACTCGGCGCCGCCATGGAGGAGAGTCTTTCTGCTGGCCATGGAGTGAGGATGGATGTGACTAGTGCGATTGGAAGCTAGGGTTTTCTCGAGTTGGGCGGAGAGCTCGAAGGCGGTGGAGGAAGAAGATGATCACGAGAAGAATGAGGTAAAAGTGGAAATTCCCCACGGTTACTATTTATCATCCTCGGCGTCAAGATTCGTGCAACTTGATAGAAGGTTGCAGCGTAAGCGGCGTGTTCGCGAACATCGGGAAATTTATACGTCTCAGCAAATCGCCGCCAGCAGTTCGTATTGCTCAGCGAAAATCGGACATGATTGCGTTCTCTTGTGTGAGTTCTGGCGTCACTGACCTAAGCCTACGTCGTCCTAGCTGACATGGTAAGATGAGCCGTCGCATTGAAGATTCCGACATAGACGGATCCAATCCGGCTACGGAAGAGTACGATGGAAGATTCAACATTTCTCCGAATTACAAGTTGAAGACGGAGAAAACTTTGCAGGGTTCTTTGGGAGGACTACAAGATATTGCTTGACGATTTGCCGACATCCAACTAGGCAGACATTCATCCAGAGGCAAGACGGCGCAAGATCTCAGAGTTTCTATTGGGGATATGCTATATGGGTATCCTCATAGCATGTCACTTATCTGGATAACCCGGGTGGCCCATAGTTGGTAGCATGGCCTATGGCCTGCTGAGCGGCCTAGTTAGATGGATCCAGAAGGGAGTCCCATGCCGGATAAAGGAAGGCTACGGTGGAGTCACCAGCGTACCCGGAGCCTTGGAGTGCAAGATACACAAGACTAGTAATAGACGATGTAGGACTCTGTAACCTGTCCGGCTAGGACTTTTCCCTGTAACCCTAGGACCTGGCGACTATATAAGTCGGGCCTATGGAATCCTTTAGGGCATCTAAACACACAACCTCGCACAGCAAACCTATCTCTGTAACTCGGCGTATTGCCCTTATAGTGATTTATAGCAGGAGTAGGATTCCGCCACCGTCGTGGGATCTGACACAGGTAAGGTATGTTACCTCGTGCGTCAACCGTCGCCTTACCACGTCTCTAAACACGCCTTGTGAGGACCCTCCATGGCGTGCTAAATACCATGACGGTCGTCCTGCCCTCCCTCTCTCTCTCTCTCTCTCTCTCTCTCTCTCTCTCTCTCTCTCTCTCTCTCTCTCTCTCTCATTGCGTGTGCGAAGCCTGCCATGAAACTCTCCACCATAGCACTGCACGCCGTTGCTGCGGATCAATCCATCTCTCCACCCCACTTGCTGGACCAAGGAAGGAGGAGACGTCGCAGCACCGTACGTGTGCATCTCTCGGAGGCGCCGTCACTTGCGGTGTTGGATCAGATCGGATCGGATCGCGAGGAGGATAAGGCTAGTTCGACTACATCACCCACGTTCTGTTGAACGTTTCCGCTGTGCGATTTCTTCAAGGGTATCAAGATCTCATCTATCTCTCTCGTTGATTGCATCTCCTAGATTAGATCTTGGCTTTCTCGTTCGCATCCGTAGAAATTTTTTGATTACTATGCTACGAAACCCTTCACATGTGCCAAGTCAACCCAAACAAAGCATCAAAGGAGAATACCACAATATTATGCTTTTGTATACTAAAACAATGCATGATTCTTTCAAGGCACACTAAGTAATCCCAAATGTTTGGAACAAGTCATGCTACAACAATAATCACTAAGCATAAGGTCAAAACAACACCTAGAATGACATGCAAAAGTCTAAGTCACAGTCAGTGTAAGCTCCTCTTGCACTTTCAAGCAAGAACTTCCTACTCCTTTCCAACACCAATTGACTTATTTGAAACAACACAGCGAAAACGGGGGTCCAAACTACTTTATTCAAGCAAACTAAACAAACTTAGAAATGAAAATGAAAATTAAGACTCTCCAAAAACAACACAACAATGCATGAAACAATAAAAACGAAGTGTCTAGAAAGACCTGAGCTTTCTATTGATGAAGAAGGGGGTGCCTTGGGCATCCCCAAGCTTTGACGCTTGTACCTCTTGGATATTTCTTGGTGTGACATAGGGGTGGCATCCCCAAGCTTGAGCTTTTGTCCATCCTTCATCTCATTACATCATTCTCTCTCTTCACAGAAATTTTCCTTCATACAAAACTTCACACAATCTTCATTAGCAACATTAGTGTATTCAAAAGATAATAGACCCTTGGGTTTAGCTTTGGAACAGAAAAAATGTTCATTAAAAATAAAAGCTATTGTAGCAACACCTTCAAAAAGCTCAATTTCCCCAAAAAGAACTCAAAAAGGAATCAATAAGAAGCAAATGCAAATAATGGCGAAATCAAAAGCAGACCAGCAGGTAGAAACCGATTTTTTCGAAGACCTTATGTTGCTCAAATCAAAAAGTGTTGAACTAACTAAAGTTATCTAACATACTGGGGGCTTTATTCGTAAATTTTCAGCTCAATCTGACTTACAGAGACTCCTCACGAATTGTTATGGTGGAAGACAGAAATCTGTTTTGGGACAACATCTCCCAAAATCTTACTTCCCTCTCATTAGAGGTCATTCTTGGCACAAAAATCAAACAAAAAGGATAAGGAGAGGTTGTTACTGAAGTAATAACTTCCAATACTCAAGGAAACTCTTGGGTTATCTCCTAACAAGTACTTTTTTCTTCGCTTTTAAGTTAGGCACAAGAAGCAAGAAATCAAATATTTTCTAATGAGGAAGCATTAACATCAAACCTTGCTTTCAAAGGAGGAGCAAAAAGCAACTTTTCTCTCCTCATATGGAAGTGTTCAATACCTTTCTTAAATGTAAATTGATATTTAATGGTGCCTTCTTTCATATCAATGATGCCACCAACAATTCTAAGAAAAGGTCTTCCCGAAATAATAGGACAAGAAGCATTGTATTCAACATCTAAAACATAGAAATCAACAGGGACATAAGCATTGTTAACCATAATGATAACATCATTAATACTCCCCATGAGTTTATTCTTAGCATTATCATTAAGTGGGACATCTAAATAACAATCTTTCAAAGGTGGCAAATCAAGCATTTCATAAATCTTCCTAGGCATAAGGCAAAATCCAGACATGATATCACAACGAGCATCAAAAGTTGCACTATTTATAGTGACTTTGATTGTGGGAAACCACTTTGAAGGCTCAGAATTCATTGGAACATAATTATGGTACTCCCTAAGTGTGTGATAATAACTATTCAAAGCAGCAATACAGGACTCAAGAGTGTTGAACCTAGCAAAAATATCTATGAAAGAGGAATAAGACTTGCCAGGCGTATTATAAATTATAATCAATTTCTTTATGGCATCAAAAGCTTCATCCTCAGTACATTGAAAAATATATTTCTCAGCCACAGCATCCAAAGCATATCTATAACAAAGAGCAATACCGTGGTAGAAACTATTAATAACCAAGCTAAGACTCATCTTAGGCTCAGTTTCCCTTTGTAAAGCAGAGATTCTAGACCAAGCTTATTTGAAACTCTCTTCACTTTTTTTCTTAAAAGTAAAGATCTTTTCCATAGGTGTCACAGATATTGGACCAAAACCAGACATGGTAGCAACTAGGGCAGGAAATATTTTTTGTGTTTTTGATAAGAAAAAGCAAACCAAATAAACTAATTTTTTTGAGTTCTTGATAAAAAGAGGTAAAAAACCAAGCAAAATAAACTAAGCAAACTAAAAACAAAGTAAAGAGAAAGGTTGAGGAGGACTCCCCTTGTGAAGATGTCCTTAGCCTCCCCGGCAACGGCGCCAGAAAATCTTGATGGCGCTGCGTCAACGTGGAGCGCTTCGTCAGGAAACTCCAAGAGCAAGGTGTGATGCAGCACAGCAACAAGTCTTCCCTCAATAAGAAACCGAGGTTATCAAACCAGTAGGAGGAAGGAAACGTCTCAAAGGTGTTGCAAACAGCGTGGAAACACACAACACAAATTCAAGACTTTGCCCCAACTAACGGTGAGGTTGTCAATCTCTCCTTCTTTGTAACAAAGGATTAAGCGTATGGTGTGGATGGTGATGATGGTTTGCAACAAGTAAGATGTGATGAAGATGTATCAATGGTAAAGATTGTCTGGGGTCCATAGTTCACTAGAGGTGATCTCCTTAGATAAACAAACATGGCATGCTGGGTAAACAAATTACAGCGGCAATTGGCGAGAACGAGCAAGGCATAACAATGCAATACTAGACAAATATAACCTATGAGATTCGATTGGACAATACAACAATATACATGACCGCCATCCAACCGCATATATGACTAGAAGTCCACCTACGGGTTATCATCCGAATCACCTCTAGTATTAAGTTGCAAACAACGGACAAGCTTTTAAGCAAAGTGTTTAAGTGATACATCGGAAACGTATCTATAATTTTTGATGTTCCATGATTATTTAGTATCTATTTTGCTTTTCTTTATCTACACTTTGAGGTGTTTTTATATCTTTTCTGTAACTAACCTATTAACAAGTTGCCACGATTGCGTTACTGTTTTCTTGTTTTGGTTCGAAAAGCGGAAAATCAATATTCAGGAATTGGGCGGACAAAGCCAAAGTGAATAACTTTCCGTGAGGGACACAAATCCAGAAGGAGGGACAGAGAGGCACCAGAGGGTGGCCAGATCCCCCATGGGCGCGGACAAGCCTGGCCCGCGCCTGGGGAGGGTGTGAGCCCTCTGGCCGCCTCCTCGGCCTTCCCCTTCGCCTATAAGACGCCTCCGACCCAAAAATACTAAAACATCCTAGAAACATCCACGAAAACCTCCACAGCGCCGCCGCCACCGAAGGGGAATTCGGGGGACAGAAAGTCTCTGTTCCGACACCCTGCCGGGACGGGGAAGTGCCCCTGGAGCCATCTCCATCGATCTCCACCACCATATCCATCGCCGTTGCTAATTCCCATGATAAGGAGGGAGTAGTTCTTCCTCAGGGCTAAGGGCTCTATCGGTAGCTATGTGTTCATCTCTCTCTATGCATGATCTTGTTGTGGTCATGAGCTTTGTAATATAGTAGATCTACCTTGCTACTAAAGTGCTTCAATAGATCTCTGCTCTCCCCATGTGTGTGAAAGTGACGTGCGCCATGGTGGCACTTAGGCTTGAGTGTACATAAATACTCGTTGTGCTTTAATAGATCTATGCTTTTCCCCATGTGTGTGAAAGTGACATCGGGCATACCATGTGTGGCACTTTGGCTAGATTGAATATTCCTTATGAGTTATATTTGGAGTTAGATGTCTCTATGAAATTGTGGTGTCTGTTGGAACCATCTAGCGCTCAAGGTGACAGTGTGGGGTTATCTAGATTGGGGAAGGCGGACTTTGAGGTGTGTTGTTATAGCCCTACCATGGATTAGAGTGTCCAACCGGAGAGTAGTTAAGAGTAGTATCATGAAGAGAGGATATTTATATGAGAGAGTGTTCACTTTGAAAGTATGATCCCTAGGACTTGTTTCTAAACATTGAAACACCATTTGCTACTAGATCTTGCATGTTTGCTTGCTTCTACATTTGCCTTTAGTCTTTCCTCCACGTCAAGCTCCATCAAAGCTATTTTCTGGCACCGTTACAACTTGTATTTCACTATCTCTTTGCCAAACTAGTGCACCTATATTAGGTGTGTTGGGGACACAAGAGACTTCTTGTATCTTGATTGCAGGGTTGCTTGAGAGGGAATACCTTTGACCACTTCCTCCCTGAGTTCGATAAACCTTGGGTAATCCACTTAAGGGAAACTTGCTGCTGTTCTACAAACCTTTGCACTTGGAGGCCCAACAACTGTCTACAAGAATAGAAGTGCATAGACATCAGTAAGGTAAACAATCCACTTGTTCCATGAACAAGAGACCGTTGTTTTCTCCCTAGTGGCACAACACATCTACTACCATAGAGATTTATGTCACTTCCCTTGATAAGTAGAGGCATGGACCCACTATCGAGCATAAATACCCCTTATTGGAGTCACTAGAAACTACTTGTCCAAGATAGCCGCTAACAACGGAGAGCATGCAAGATCACAAACAACACAAACATGATAGAATCAATAAGACAAAACCATTAATCAATCTGACATAGTAATCTCAATATCCATCGGATCCCCGCAAACACAACATGCATGATTATAAATAGATGAGATCTTGATCATGAACGGAGCTCACAAGATCTAGACATGAAAGCACAAGGAGGAGATATGACCATCTAGCTACTACATGGACCCGTAGTCCAAGGTGGAACTACTCACGCTTCATACCGAAGGCTGACATGATGAAGAAGAAGGCCCCCGGATGATCTCCCCTCCGTCAGGGTGCCAGGAAGAGCTTAAGATCCCCCCGATCTAGGGACGATGGTGGAGGCGGCTACAGACGGTTTCATGGAATATTGATTGGGTGTTTATGGTTTTGGCATCAGGGGGACTTTATAGGCGAAGAGGCGAGGCAGGGGGGCCATCAGGGCGGCTGCACCCCCAGGCGTGCCTAGCCCTAGGCCGCGCCGCCAGGGGTGTGGCCCCCTGGTGAGTCTCCTCCCTCTTGAACTCTGGCTTCGTGTTCCCCACGGTAAAATATTGGCTTTGGCTTTTGTCCCGTCCAATTCCGAGAATATTGATTTTCTGCCTTTCTAGAACCAAAAACAGAAGAAAACAGGCAACTGGTACTGTGACAACTTGTTAATTGGTTAGTACCATAAAACATATAAAAACACCTTAAAGTGTAGACATAGCAAAACACAATAGATACTAAACAAGCATGATACATCAAAAATTATAGATACGTTTACGACGTATCACACACTTTGTGAAATAGTGGTTCAAGGTTTTACAAATAGAGGAGAGTTATATGACAATTTTAGGAGTTGATATTTTTTTTCAAAAATTATCTTTAAAAAGGTGAAGTTTTCATCTCAAAACTCTAGAATCTCGAAATAGTATTTAGAAACTTCATATAAAAAGTTGAAAGTTGCAGAAAATGATGAAACCTTCAAAAGCTAAAATTGGCCCAAAATATTGAAAGTTTAGAAATAGATAGAAGTTCATTCAAAACCTAAAAATTTCTCAAATATTTAGAGGTTAAAAATAGTATAAAGTCATCACTCATTTGATATTTTCTATTAATAAACCTATTTTTAAAAACATAAATTTTGGCGTGAATATCTCGAAACTATACCAAAAAAATAGGAGGATGTTGAATAAGCAAGAATAGTAAATATTATAGTAGAATAAATAAGAAAAATACAAACTATATTACTAATATTTTCAATTAATTGATAAAAACCGCCATATTTCTTCTTTTTTAGATTCCCACTTTTGAATTTATCAATAATACTATTTAAACTTCTAACTTTTGTTTTTTAAATCAGTTTGGTGGAAATTTTACTGATATTTTCTATTTATTTAGAATTATATCTTTTTTTTAACTTTAGAATTATCTCTTTTGGTCGATTGTGTAAACAAAGATAACTAACTTTGTTAGGATCCTAACTAGTCGAGCCAACCGAGCCCTACGTCAATGTTTATATTCTTTCAATTGTAACTGTGGCTAGGGTTTAGTAGATTGGATCTCCTCTGTAATCATGTATATATACACGACAACAAGTAGATACAATTGAGTTGCACCATCTCTGATTTCTCTCTCTCTTCAGATTCTCTTTGTGTCGCAATAAAGTTGTGCGGACTAAAAGTATTTTTTTTTTGCGTTTCTTTTTGTTGTTTCAAGATTTTCGTTTGTTGTTTCAAAATCTGGGAAATTCCCCCCTTTACCCTCATTTCATGATAGAGAAAGGTCCCTCCATTAGACCATGCCCATTTTTTAAATATTTCATTTAGATTTGTAGAAACCTTCAAAAATTATTGCCGAGAGACTCTTTTAGAAAAAATATATGGATAGTTGTTGATTGGTATGACCTGGATGAAATCTGATGAAGGGTGGTAGTAGGAAGCCGCAACGCACTTTGTGAAAAAGTGGTTCAAGGTTTTACAAACAGAGGAGAGTTATATGACAATTTTAGGAGTTGATATTTTTTCTTTCAAAAATTATCTGAAAAAGGTGAATTTTTCATCTCAAAACTCTAGAATCTCGGAATAGTATTTAGAAACTTCATATAAAAAGTTGAAAGTTTCAGAAAATGACGAAACCTTCAAAATCTAAAATTGGCCCAAAATATTGTAAGTTTAGAAATAGATAGAAGTTCATTCAAAAGCTAAATTTTTTCTCAAATATTTAGAGGTTAAAAATAGTATAAAGTCATCATTCATTTGAGCAAAAAGTGAAAGTTCATCTAAAATTGCTATAACTTGTTATTGTTTTTCACTTTTTCTAAAAGTTACACCTCGGCAACTGAAACTTTTTTCAGTTCAAAGTGAGATTGTATGCTACTTTTTCTTGAAAACTATTGTAGGTAGAAATTCAAAAAGGAAGCCCAATCAGACAAACATTAATCGTGCAGATTGGAACAGTGGTAGGAAAGCAGCGGGAAAAAATATGAGACGGAAGCACAACCATAAATATGGAGTGAGCAGCGGGAAAAAATATGAGACGGAACGAAAGCACAACCAAATATGGAGTGACAACTAATCGAAACTATACCTGAGCATCTTTCGGGCCAGACCGGGCTTGGGCCGGGACGGAGAAAGCCCGCCCGCACATTTTCTAGGCCCGGCCTGAACTGTGCACAAACCTCCCAGGCCATGGGCTGGGCCTTCCCTTATTTGCTGCTTTTGTTCTGCCTGAGCCCGGCCCATGTACCAATCAGGCCATAGATACAAAGCCTAGGCCTAGCTCGCAGGATTGAAAAGCCTAGCCCATCGGACTTTTTTTGGGCCGGGCTAGGCTGCCCGTGCCTAGATATAATCGAAACTAACCGCTCACATCACACGTTTTCATATACGGTTCTAAATAGCAGTACCCTTTCTGCAGTTCTAAATACTACCTCCAATCCTCAATTTTGTCTATATATAAATACATTTAGTCTAAATGATTAACTAGATACATCAAATTTAAACAAAGTTAAGAACATTAATATAAACCGAAGAGAGTAATGAAAAGGACATTTCATGTATATAAGGCTGCCCAACTAAGCTCATATGCAACGGAATTGTCGTCTTTTTACCTGATTTCTTTTCAGAAAATAAAACTTAAACCTCTCCATAGTTTCCCTATTTCCTTTCAGTCGAGTTGGATCTCGAATGTTTTTCAAGAATAGTATATTTCAACACTTATACTCTCTCCGTTCCAAAATAGCTATCTCAAATTTGTCAAAATTTAAATAAATCTAGATACTATTTAGTATAATGGTTCATCTAAATTTTAACAAATCTAAGACGTCTATTTTGGGACAGAGGGAGTACCTTTGCTAGTATACGCGGGGATTATTAGTCCAAGAAATAAGCCTTTTGTGAAAAAAAAAAACAGAAATGGCTGCGCGGAGGCCCCTCGTGACGCGAACTGGGTCAGAGTTAGTGGGAGCCCCTCGCAAAAAAACAATTAGAGGGGGCCTCGAGGAGGAGTAGGGGTCAAGTTAGCAAATCTGCGGACGTAGGGGCCAAGGTACCTAGCAACTAGCTCACCTCAGTATGGATCCTTGTGTCTTGCTTTTGCGGGGTCCAGGCGATTCTAAGGAAAGTGTTGAAATACGAAATTTTTACCGTTTAGTTGTTTGATCTTAATAATAAGTAGGCCAAAGCAAAATGTAAAAGAAACTTCCTTCGATCCTTGTTTCGTGTCGTCTTACCTTTAAGATTGAAAATTCATGTCATTTGACCGTTTGAACAAGATTTCAGCAAATGTTCTTCATGTTTGGTGAATGTCTGAATTCTCGTGAAGAAATGGCCACGATATGTACTCCAAACAACCCCAAATTTCCATTCAATTTTTTCGTTCTATTTGATAGCTTTTGCAATTCTTGAAAACCCGAAAACCCGTGCTTAGCACCTGCAGTGCCTTGAGTTTTCAATACTGCATTTCTATGTCTCCAAAAATTAAAGAAAATATATTCAACTAGGTATACACATTCACTATGGATGCTGCGATTTTTATAAGAAAACACGCAGTATATTGAGCTACATAAAATGACAAATTTTGGCAAAAAAATAAGATTTTTTTATGCTTACATACATCCACAAATATATTTATTTCTATAGCCCAAAATAGAACGCCTTTTCCATCGAAACTTCACAAAAATTATAAAACTATACACATCCATGGACAAAAAATTACTGTATGATCTTTTTGGAAACTTATTAAAAGTAGAACCTTTGATTCTTTTTTGAAAACCAGAAACACTGGTCCCCGGGTGCTGCAAATCATACTTCTGCAGTTCCTTTTTTTTCTGAGTCCTGGCAGAGCCAAACTTCTTCAGTCCTACTTCCACACTGTCGTGCGACATCGTTAAACAACCGGAACCCCACGCACCGCCGTCCGATGTCAATCCGACGCTTCAAATGACACACGTAACCTCCCACACACACCCTATATTACCTTTGGCTCGTGTCTCCCCTAGCCCACACGCCCGCCTCGTGGTCGCCACGCCAGCACAAACCCCAATCCCTGTATTGACCTCAAGGTGTTCGACCGCGCGCGCCGCCATGGCCTCCATCTCCGCCGCCGCCAAGGCCTCCGCCGCCTTCGCCCATAAGGTACCCTCCCTTCCCTACGCTTCCCCCCACCTCAAGATTCTCACTCCGCTGACCCCTCTGCTTCCATGCTCCCCCTGTCGCAGCAGGAGTTCGCCGCGACGGCGGCGCCGCCACCGCAGCAGCAGCGCGCGAGCGCGAGGAGCCGGCCAGCGCGGGCCGGGCGCGTCCGCGCGGTCGCTACGCCCGCCCGCGCGCCGCGCGCCCCCGCGTCCACCGGCTCGGTGAAGATCCCCATGACGACGACGGAGAAGATCCTGGCGCGGGCGTCGGAGCGCGCGAGCCTCGAGCCCGGGGAGAACGTCTGGGTGGACGTCGACGTGCTGATGACGCACGACGTCTGCGGCCCCGGCACCATCGGGATTTTCAAGCAGGAGTTCGGGGAGGACGCCAAGGTCTGGGACCGCGAGAAGGTCGTCATCATCCCCGACCACTACATCTTCACCAGCGACGAGCGGGCCAACCGGAATGTCGATATCCTCAGGGACTTCTGCAACGAGCAGAAGATTAAGTACTTTTACGACATCAAGGACCTTAGCGATTTCAGAGTATGCCTTTTGCTGACTAATTTCCATCCATACCTTGTTTGTTTAGTGTGAGAGCTGGTTAGGGTTCCTTTCTAAATAAAAGTGAGATTTGTGTACTATTTAAAATGGTTTACACATTTTCTGTAGGCAAATCCAGACTACAAAGGTGTTTGCCACATTGCGCTCGCTCAAGAAGGCCATTGCCGACCAGGCGAGGTATTTTACTGATACTATGTTAGCTTTTAGTTTTGCAGTACAGGCTTAACCTGCTCTAATCCTTGTATAGGTTCTCCTTGGTACTGATTCTCACACGTGCAATGCTGGAGCCTTTGGTCAATTTGCAACTGGAATTGGAAACACTGACGCAGGATTTGTGATGGGAACTGGGAAGGCTCTTCTCAAGGTACGCAAACAAGTTTCAGTCCTTGCGGATAGAATTTCAAAATAATTGAGCGTTGGTTCTATTTCTAGTTGATGTGTAGTGGATAGTTAAGTTCTTTCTCACTTTCTGAAAGTGATGATGAGACCTTAGCAATCAAGAGGTTATGCACAATTATGAAAACTCAAGATGAAGTCTGACAGAAAAACTTTTCGTGTTATAAATCATAGGCTGGACCATCCAAATATAACGATATAGATACATTGGGTTTAGCCTTTGATTAGCACCATTCAGACAGCAGTTATGCCATGTCTTTTCCATTTTTATGTTGTGGTTCTCACATTCTATTTATTTTCTATGTGATAAACAATAACTTCTAAACATGCTATCTCTTTGTCATATCAGGGAGATACTTTTCTGTGGCGTACTATGGATACACTGCATTCCGTATAGAAAAAGAAAACTGTTGTTTTGACTTGTTTACTCTTATTTCCAGGTGCCTCCAACTATCAGGTTCATATTAGATGGGGAAATGCCACCTTATTTACTTGCAAAGGATCTGATTTTACAAGTAAGCCTACAAAATAATTTTGGTTATATTAAAATTTCTCTTTTCTTCGTGATTTTCTCATGCTAACTGAGATTGTTCATCATATTTTGATTTTCGTTTACAGATTATTGGCGAGATATCTGTATCTGGTGCAACATACAAATCGATGGAGTTTGCTGGATCAACTATAGAAAGTCTAACTGTATGTTCCATGTTCATACCGATTAGTGAATTGTCATATTATGTAAAATTGAGCATGTTTTTCACACTGCTAGATGGAAGAGCGAATGACACTATGCAACATGGTCATTGAAGCTGGTGGAAAGAACGGTGTCGTGCCTGCTGATGCAACTACATTTAAGTACCTTGAGGTATATAACTACCATCTTGATGGCAGTAGTAGAACTATGACACTATACTTGTTTTTTTGGAGAAACATCGTGATACATTTTGAGATAACAAGTGAGCAAAACAATTTACAGTGAGTAGATACCAATATTTCACATCATAGTATTTGTGAGATCATGTCTGTCATCCTTGTACATTGCAGGGTAAGACGTCTGTCGAATACGAACCTGTTTACAGTGATGCTCAGGCCAGGTGATTATAGTCTTCCCTGCTCTTCTTATCCTTTCGATTGTGCTATGTACCCTCCGTCCAGAAATAAGTGACTTGGATTTTTCTAGATTCGGATGTATCTAGACACAGTTTAGTGTGTAGATACATGCGAATCTAGACAAACCCAAGTCACTTATTTCAGGACAGAGGGAGTATATAATACATCAGTCTACACAATTCAGTTTTAAAAAGTTTGCCATACAAGGCAATATGATGACTGCTTATTAGCTGACTTTGAACTTAACGATTAAAAGGGTGTACTCTAGATTTTCTAGTTATTCAGCTAGTTTTTTCAATATATGTTGAAAATTAATCTGGGTGTGTGTTTCAGCATTTTCTGGACATAAGTGTTTGGAGCTGACTTTGCTATAATACTAATTGTTTTCTAGTAGGGTTTTTAATCAGTATACGGACCCCCCCCCCTCTTAAAAAAACTACTCCATCCATTCCATAATTCTTCTCGTGGTTTTAGTTCCAAGTTAAAATAAAAACATGTCAAGAATTATGGAACGGAGGGAATATATGGTTTGGTTTATTTGAAATCACTGGTTCTCTTTGTTGCCTTTAGCAGTTCAGCTGATCCCAATAATGTACAGCCCGCTTTGTATCGGCTGGCTACTTATAGATAGGACTTCCTCAATAGGCGTCACCTTTTTGGGATATTCAGGCTAGCCTTGTACAATTTTTTGCTACCCATCCTGTATGCTACACATACACACACGCGCATATGTAGGTGAACTGTGATCCATATTTTCTGATGCCTTGTATTTTAAAGTTGACTAAGCATATTTAAAAAAAACTGTAATGTTGTGTAGAGATTTCCATCTTCTATTCTTTGTGCTATTTTATGAATTGTGATATGGCGTATCTGAATACTGCTGATCTCCTTTCTTTTTATTTGTCTGACTTTGTTTTCAGATTTGTTAGTGACTACCGGTTTGATGTATCCAAATTGGAGCCAGTAGTTGCGAAGGTTTGTTGTCTTTTACAGTCTCCGTATTCCTTCTGTTGATATTATTATCCAATAAAATTTAAGCTGTAATCTCTATCAACCTGCAGCCACACTCACCTGATAACCGTGCTCTAGCAAGAGAATGCAAAGATGTCAAGATCGACCGAGTTTATATTGGTTCTTGCACTGGTGGTAAGACTGAGGATTTCCTTGCTGCTGCGAAGGTGTTCTTAGCTTCAGTAAGTAGCTTGAAACCTATGTTCTAGTAGCATGGTGAAGTCATCATTATTTTGTTTATCTGTGTGTAGTGGCATACCTGCTATGTATTGAAACCTGTAGGGTACAGTCATGCCAAGGGTTGTATACTTACAGTTTCTCAATGGCTGGGAACTTGGGGATGGGATGTACTGGAAGTTGGCTTCGATGCAGTGTTAGAGCATTTCTAGCAGATCCTGCATCCGGCGGTACCACAAAACGCATGGTTTTTAGGTTATTTAAACATTTGGTTGAGTTATTGGCTTTCCATGGTTTTAGGTATCGAGGGTGAGAGCATAACATGGTCCAGGTCTGATTTCACCTCATTAATGCTGAAAGGAAAATAGTGGTTCATATTGGCACATGTAGAATATGGAAAGGTGTGAAGCTGGAAAGGGATTGGCCATGCTTTGGAGATATGTATAGTCAATATAAGTTTATGCTTCGGTTGCAGTTTGATATGTTTTAGCTGTCAGCAACATCATTTAGAGAGGGCGAGGCTACTTTGTGGAGAAAATAGAACATGTGACTCATGCAGTTGAAGGAAATCCAAAATAAATGACTCATTTGACTGAGTGACATACAAAACATTGCTCTCACTAAATTTATTATTTGCTGAAGCACGTTGGTAATCCAATTCCTGTAATTTTTTGTGTGCATAAAATTAAATGTACTTGTCTAACATGTTGCAGTAATGGCGTACTACTCGAAGTGCATACTCCATGATTACCCAACTTACTACCATTTGTTTTTCTTAATACAGGGCAAGAAGGTTAAAGTTCCCACTTTTCTTGTCCCTGCAACACAAAAGGTGATGATTTGCTGCAAAAAATAAATACTGAAACAGTCATCTTGCCGTTTGGGTTTTACTGAAATGAAATGTTGTATCATTTAGGTGTGGATGGATGTATATGGCCTCACCGTACCAGGATCAGACAAAACTTGCGCCCAGATATTTGAGGAGGCTGGTTGCGATACACCAGCTAGCCCTAACTGTGGTGCTTGCTTGGGTGGTCCTCGTGATACATATGCTCGCATGAATGAACCTACGGCAAGTATCTTATGACCATATCCAACTCCTTTTTTTGTGAATTATTATACATGCATGAACCTAGAAGGGGGCTTCAGTGATTTTTCGTGTACTAAAACTTACATCTTTATTCCTGAAAGAGAAGATATCCGATCATGGGCACCGACCAAACTTATGTCGTCGTAAATAACAACAGCTCTTGAACTGACCTAGCTTAAAATTATTAGCTAACCATCTGTCTTCTCTCTTAAGTCCGATTATGGGTATGGCATTTCTTGTCCAAGGTGGCCAGCTTGCTGTTCTTTTAGGTGTAACAATTCTTGCTGTTCTAGTGTTGTTAGTGGGAAAAAATGGCTTGAAATACTAAACAACAATACTCTGGTACAAATTTTTGTACCCCCTTTGTTGGGATTACTACATGTGAATGTATTTGTTTCCGCAAGTTAGTGCACTTGTGAGATGTCCATGACAGTGGCAACTGCAAACGTTGCGGAACAACTTTTATTTGTTCACAAGGAGAAGTCCTTGGGCGTGTTCAAGGGAGATGCAAGTGTTTTGCAATATGTTCTGTTGACCCAGAGTGGTTTTCGGCGATGCCAAGGTTATGTATTTAGACAAAGTGGTTTTAGTGATTTGGAAGTCATGTCTTTGGATGCAGGTCTGCGTGTCGACGACGAACAGGAACTTCCCCGGCAGGATGGGGAACAAGGAAGGGCAGATCTACCTGGCCTCGCCCTACACTGCGGCGGCATCAGCCTTGACAGGATATGTCGCGGACCCCAGGGACTTCCTGGTGTAGTGAAGTTGAAACCTTGGATTGGAGCTCCTCACTGAGAAACCTTTCGTTGCGAATTGTTCTGTATCTGTACTCTGTTTTTTGTTGTTGGAAATTGTAGTTTTAGATGGTGAGAATAAGTTACTTTTCAAGTAGCAGTTGTAACTGGGAGTGGTTTTTGGATGTATGCTTTTCCGCTGGCATTAACGAGTGTACTACTATCAGTAACAAACATTACTGTCACAGAGTCACAGGATGATACGGTATATTACTACTCTACTATAGAGAGTGCGCTAGCTTCTGTGTCAATTTCCAATGTTAGGAATGCATACCCATCAGAGTACGCATGTTATGTGATCAAGGTATTTTTCAAATCTGATACACTTGGACCTGTGCCTCACCATCTTGATCTCTTGGCTGTCGCCGCTGCCGTGACCATGGGGACTTACCTCGACGGCGGTGATGATGGCGACACGACTGTTGTTGGGACCACGGGTATGTCCGGTCCGGTCGGTATCGAAGAACCTGAAGACGCAGATCTTGCCGGACCCGAGATGCACCAGTGAGGAGGTCGCCAGGGTCCACTCCCCTGGCGGCTTGAACTCCTCCCAGACCCCGCGCACCACCGGCGGGCTCTCGGCGAGGTCGACGGCGCAGAGAGGGCCGTTTCTGGACGTGTACCCTCGGCACTCCATGGCCAAGAACCCGAAGGACAGCCCGCTGCCGTCGCCGCCGTGCCGCAGAACGTGCACGGCTTGCCCCAGGAACGGCAGCGCCCAGGCGCCTTCCTTCCTCCACGATCGCCGCTTGGTGTCGAAGGAGTAGGTGCCGACGCCCTCCGTGGTGGTCCAGATCCTGCCTGCGGCGGCCGGCGTGAGCGCCGTGACGCCGGAGCGACGGTAGCCGGGGTCGCCCACGTAGGGCGGCAGCGGGAGGCCGTACCAGAACCAGTCCTCCCGTAGGCTGTCGTACCGGAGGGCCTCGAAGCGGCGGTGGCCCGGGGCGAGCATCGTCTCGAGGACGAAGAGGCCGTCCCCGACGGCGACGGAGACGGTGTTGCCCTTGGTGGCGCGCATCATGGGCCCGCCCCGGACGGCGCGGCGGTTGACGTCGTAGATGACGGTGCGGCGCTCGGCGTCGGTGCACACCACCTTGAGGCCGCCGTCGCGCTCGCAGCCGCGGAGGAGGTGGAACTCGACGGAGCCGCCCCGCACGTCCGGCGGCCTGTCGAAGCGCGCGGACGCGGGCGGCAGGGGGACGGCGTCGCCGTCCATGGCCTGGGTGTCCGGGTCCGGGTGGGAGAAGAAGGGCGCCACGTCGATGTGGTGGAGCGTGTACGTGTGGTTATTGTCGTCGGTCGCGGCCAGGATCACGCAGCTCCGGTCCTGCGCCGCCGCCGCCGCCGAAGCCATCGTACGTCCCCGGTGATCGGTGCAACTCTCGTCTATTCTCCGGATCTGTCTCGATGCCGCCTCTCGTATGTCCTTCACTATGCACAGTAGCCGAGGTCCGGTCAGAGTCGGAATCGTAGTCCAGACTCGAACCGCTTCCGCCTGCATCCCGAATCGTAGTCCACCCACACTGTAGGACAGACGAAAATTCAACAGCCTAGAATTGCCCACGATTAATCAACAGCCTTTCTTCATACATATCTGGCCGCATTCCTTCCCGGCACCCTCACCGGTCTCTCCGATCGGCGGCGTGACGAAAAGACGACTTGCTCGGTGGCAACTATATATTTCAACGGAATAAAAAAAAAGACAAGTCTAGCGGACTACGGTCAGTCGCTGAGTACAGTTACATATCGATCTCAAAGAACTGGATAACAGCAACCCAGCAGAACCATAAATTCTCAGCGTATTGAGGCCACCGAGAACACCACTCTATCTACAGTAAAAAATCCCTTGAAAACTTGAGCCGACGCAAGTCCAGAGGAGCTTCAGGTGTCTCCGGCCAAAGCTCAGTTCTGAAAGCTCTCCAACCACCACTCTAAGTGGACAACACTGCACGAACGCTCGGTCTACAATTTAGCTGACAGAACAGCGGAGCTTGAGCACACTGAAGATGTCAAATGTTCAGAACGGAACGTCTTTCAACTCTTCTAGCTGACTAGCTCCCATTTACTCATGCGACGCTTCTTGTCTTGCAGAAGAAAAACAAGTACTAGAGTGGATAGCGAACTAGAGTGTGGCTAGTAAAAACCCAGCGGTTTAAATTAACAGTTCGCGTTGAGCTAGTATCTATCATGTTGTTGTTCGCTACGGTGCTATATATATATATATATATAGTTCGTCTTGTGAACGTACGTATCCCCTACGCGGTTTACTAGTACTCTACTTTTTCTCTTTACCTGTAAAGAATATACTCCTAGAGGTTTATTATGGCACAGTTCTTCCTACCAGAAAAGGTAAATCTTAGACATTCTTTTTACAGCTCCGCTTGCCGACCCGTACGTCGCGACCCGTAGCTCTGCAGTTTTGTCAGCACGTGGGTTTGCTCAATCACATCACACATCACCTCTTTCCAGACAGAGATGGCTACTACTACTGTTCGAACGATTAAACTCTCGCACTGAAAGCCAAGCGAAAAAGGTACCTACTCCTGTGACCTGGCCCTGCACGCGCTGAATCCGTCTGTCTAAGAGAATTTTCACTCGTCTATTCGATCCAGACGTTGAAATTAGGTCCGGACATCGAAAATCCGTCCAGTCACGTATCTAGAGATCTGTTTTCGTTCGGATTTGGACGTGTTTTGGTCCGGCCTACCCATGCCGAACCCAGGGTTTCAAGACGCCTTAGGACGCCAGACGCGTAACGGGCGTGGCCAGCTCACGACGAGACAACAAATTCTCACCCACTCCACTTCGCCCGTCATGGCGAAGAGCTTCCACTACTGCCATGACTTCACCGATGGAGCTCCCTCACGAGACATGCCCACTCTAGATACGCCAGCTTGCCGCCCCACCTCCACGCCTTTCTTCGCCGCTTTCACCGACCGAGCTTCGTCGTAGCTCGTCACTGCAGTTGCTCCCACCACGCCCAAGTGTTTGACATTTGGCGGATTCGCCATGGACTCGACGAGGACGAGATACTCACCATGGACAACGACGGCGAGAGATGCTCGCCAGACTCTGGAGGAAGAAGGCGCGAGGTTGAAGGTGAACAACACTTGCAGATCCTCGCGCCGCCCAATTGTACATGCGGATGACGCGAAGCGGTGGTTCGGCGCCAGTCGCCGAAGTGCAAGCGAGACAAAGGATGAGGCTCTTGCATGTTGTCGCCGACTACTTGTGACCATCCACTCCATGGAGAGGACATGTTTAAGCCCGTTCAGGATGAGCCGGAAGCTCTTCCTCAAGATCGTGCATGCCATCCGGGAGTTTGACCCATATTTCGTTTGCAAGAAGGACTACACCGGCTTGGTTGGGTTTTCCTCACTTCAGAAGTGCACCGTGGCGATGAGGTTGCTTGCATATGGAGCACCGGCTGATGCTGCCGATGACTATCTCCGCATCGCCGAGTCCACCGCCATTGATTGCTTGTATAGGTTATGCAGGGCAATGATTGCAGTGTCCGAGGAAGAGTACTTGAGATCACCCACTGCTGAAGACACTGCTCGGATCCTCGCAGTCAATAAAAGTAGAGGATTTTCTAGTATGCTTGGAAGCATAGATTGCATGCATTGGGAGTGGAAGAACTGTCCATTTGCATGGCAAGGAATGTACAAATGCCACAAAGGAGGATGCACTGTGATATTTGAGGTAGTTGCTACACACAATCTTTGGATCTGGCACTCCTTCTTTGGCATGGCAGGATCGAACAACGACATCAACGTCCTCAACTCCTCAACTGTCTTTTCCAAGCTTGTTGAGAGTCATGCTCACCCTGTGAAATTTGAGATCTGTGGACACCACTACAACAAGGGATACTATCTAGCAGATGACATCTATCCAAGATGGCCAACATTTGTGAAAACTATCTAGCAGATGGCATATATCCAAGATGGCCAACATTTGTGAAAACTATCTCAAGTCCAATGCTCCCCAAGCATTCTCACTTTGCCAAGGAACATGAAGCTTGCAGGAAGGACGTGGAGCAGGCATTTGGTGTGCTCCAACAGAGGTTTGCAGTTATCCGGTTCCCTGCTATGACCTGGCCGAAAGATCAGATGTGGGAAGTGATGAACTGTTGTGTGGCCTTGCACAACATGATCATTAAAGATGAGAGGAAGGATCCAGTGAGTTTGCTCGAGGAGAACGAGCCATACTACAGACAGGGTCCTCTTGCCGAGCTTGATCATCAGATGCCTCCAACCTGGGATGCATTCATCGCCATACGTCAGGAGATCCGAGATCCTGCGGTGCATCAACAACTGCAGGATGATCTTGTTGAGCACCTATGGATACGCAGGGGCAACACGACGTAGATGCCGAGCATGAACTGGCCGAACTTGGCCGAATATGTTATACTTTCACTGCAGGCCGAACTATGTTTACATTTATGCCAAACTTTGTTTAAAATTTCACCAAACTTTGGGATGCCTAATGCCTGTTGTCCAATTAAGGTCCTAGACAATATGATACTTTGTTCTATATAGATAAGATCTTGTTTGCTAGCAGACCGGCGACCCCCAAGTGACACGGGGATATCAATGGAAAATTAGTTGAACTCGAGGAGCACGAGGAGCCACTGTGCCTATTGCATTACTCCGATCCAAAGAGATTAATTGCTAAGCAACCTGAAGGATCTTAATCGTCTAGTGACTGACCATGGTTTTGGTAACAGACTAGTAGGATTATTGAAGGTGAGATGAAATCTACCAAGAGGAGTTATGACTAATTATGCATTGCTCGCCTACACATATACTTATAAGATTATAATTGTTACATTTATCCCTCATCCACCTGGCACAATCACTATCACCATGAACTGTATCTCCCTGCGCCTACTTCGTCATCTGTAGAAAACAACAAACAATCGAATTGTTCTTTACTTTTATGCTTTTTATTTCTAAAATTTATATTTTAGTTTTATTTAAATACTTTCAGTTTAATTCAAATTTTATTCTTATTTCAACACTCTCAGTCAATTCACTCGAAGACCCGTGACAACTTTGAGTGCGACAGATACTTCACCCATAAACACTTACCTTTGGCCTTCCTGTGGGATCGATATCTTAACTTTGAAACTAGCTACAAACTATCTGTGCACTTGCAGTCATCAAGATATTTTCTGGCGCCGTTGCCGGGGAGCTAAGTGCTAAGTGTTTGTCTCTTGACATTTCAAGTGTTACTACTACGAAATGGTCTCCCTGGGAGACAAAGGGTCTACACGCTCTGGTAGGACCTATCTACCAGATTATTTTGATCGCATACCTGTTCAAAGGCGCAAAGAAATTATTGAAAAACTTTTGAGATCAAATAAGGTTGAAGTTGAAAACCCGAGTGATTTCATAAAAATCATGTCCATTCACAGGACAATTCCCAAGAAACCTGAGAAAACTCTCAGGGAATACAATGCTCCAAATTCTGCTTTTCTTAAACAACCAATAGAATTTCCTAATCCTGGAGTTAGAGAATATCGATTTGATGGTGAGATTATTAAAATTTTGCAGGAAAAAGATTTCAGCGAAAGGGAATATGAAGATCCATGAAGACATCTTAGAGAGTTCAAAGGTGTGATAACATCACTTGGACCAAAAGGTTTGCCTAGAGATTTCTCCCGTCTGAAATTATTTCGTTGGTCTCTTAAAGGTAAGGCTCTAGACTGGTTATATTCTCTCCCTCGTCATTACATTAAATGTTGGGAAATCTGTATTGTTAAATTTATAAATAGATTTAATCCTTTTAAAAAGGTAACTGGAATTAGAAAGAATATAGGCAATTTCAGTCAGAACGTGGGAGAAAACTACCCACAAGCTTGAGACAGATTTTTTGGAATGATCAATGGTATTTCTAATAATGGCTATTCCGAATCCACTGTTTGCCACTTATTTTATCACGGTCTTAATACTCAATGCAGAGAGTTGCTAGACTTATCAGCAGGAGGATCGACAAATACTTTAACTACTAAAGCCTGTTTGGGATTGATGTCCACTAGGGCTAAGAATGATTCTCTTTATAATCCTGATTTTGGTAGTAAGCTGGAAAAAGGGATACTTCGTATAACCCCTGATCTAATGTCTGGAGTACGCAAAACAATGAAAGAAAAAGGTATACCTTCTGAACATGTTAAGGAAAACAAAGTAGATCCGTTACAAGTTTTTACTGAAGAAGATGAAACTAGGAAAGTTTTTCAAGAATTAAAACATCGACAGGCAAAATCTTATAATAACTTGCATAAGCAATTTCAAAGACATAAGAAGATTTTGGCAGAACTCGCAGAAAATTATGATGAGATTGGCCAAGAAATAAAATTATTTCACAAGTACCACTGTATGATTGAAACCCAATGTGAACAAATAGCATCTGGTTATCAAATTTTTCTTCAAGATGATATAAATATTCCTGTTTCTACTAATGTTGTTACAAGGAGAGGTGCAGCTGTTACAGGACCATTAGGACCACCAGAATATGAAGCTGAAAAGATCGAAGGAAAAAAATCCTTGCTCAAATCAAGCCAAGAAGATGATACACTAGTGGATCCTCAAGATGAAACTGCTCAAGAAACACATGATCAAACCTTGGAGGAGAAAAATGATGCACAAGATGACCTCTATGACTCTGATGTAGAGACTGTTGATCCATGAGAAGAAAAAGAGATAAACAATGAAGATGAAGTTGTTGCAGAATAAAAGCGATAAGCAACAACAAAAGAAAGTCACTAAAGAGCCTGATCCCCCACAAAATGTAAAAGGCAAGAATAAGAAAGGTGAGCAAAACCTCCATATCTAGATCGCAAAAAGAAAGCACAGGATCTGATAATTTATGACTCTTTCAAAAAGGCACTTGGTGATCTTCGTCTAGAAATTTCATTTGCGGATGCAATAAAAGTTCCTACCAATTCTAAATTTCTCTGTGGTATTCTAAATATAAAGAAAGAAATAACTGAAACCGTTGCCATAGTGACTAGTTTTCCTGCTAACGGGAAGTTATTTTCTAAATCAGGAGATCCTGGAATACCAACTATTTCATGCTCAATTGGCAAAACTGATATTCACAATGCCTTGTGTGATTTATGTGCAGGAGTTAGTGTAATGACATATTCCCTCTATAAAAGGTTAGGATTAGGGGAGTATTCCCCTACTTCTATCACTTTACAGATGGTTGACAAATCCACTAAACAACCCATTGGTATGATTGAGGATGCTCTACTTAGAATAGATGAGCATGTTATTTCCACTGATTTTATTATTCTTGAAATTCCATAGGATGAAAAATTATCTATAATACTTGGAAGACCTTTCCTTAGTACTACAGGAGCAGGAGTACAACCCTGCTTGGGAGGGACGGCAGCAGCAATAGGAGGGACCCTGGGATCCATGGCCCAACCAGCAGCAACAGCAGCAGGGTTTCAACAACGTCCCCTATCAAGATTTTCTGCATCTCAACCTGTCGTGGGAATGACCACGGCAGATGCTGCAATCGGCAGCGAGTAGTAGAACGAAGGGCAAGGGCGGCCAGCCATCTGCGGTGCGAGATGAGGGCGGAGACTCAGGGGTTTACCCAGGTTCGGCCCCCCGGAGGGTAAAGACCTACTCCTGCTAGATTGTATTATGGAGGTGTTTACAATGGGGGAACTCGGCGGCTAGGCGGCGAGTTGCTTGGGTGTATGATGGAACGTGTCTCTACTCACCCCTTAGGGAGGTTTATATAAGCTTACCTCCCCTAGGGTTTACATATCTCAACCGATTCGGTTACAACTTTGTTAATCGTTTAACTTTCGACCGGGCCTATCCACTCGCCTTGGGCCTTCGACCTCCGATGCCTGGCACCTGATGGGCTTTGATCCATTCGCCGTTCTGAGCCCACTCGCCAACCTTTGGGCGGTCGGAAGCGTCCGCGAGGATACCCCAGTGGGCATATCCCCATCGGTAGTCCCGAGGCCGTCGTTGATTAGGCGCGGTGGTCTTGGCGATCGAGTATACAGCTTCAAGTTGGCATCGGTCGAATCGTCGGGCTCTGCGAAGGAAAAAATCCGGCGAACCGAGTTGTGTCCTGGGTGAACCGAACCAACGGGTCGCGGCCTCGGCGAGTAAGTTTAGCGAGCCGGGTGGCAGGAGGCGGACCGTCGGGCGTGGTCAAACTAGCCGTTAAGGTAACTTAACGGTAACTTTCGGCGTAATCATCGCGCGGTAACGGCCCCCTAATTTGGCGGGCAGCTTTCGCTATATAAGAGGAATGGTTGGCCATCGGAAAGCCAACCGCCCACCATTTCTTCCGAGTACGCACATCTTTCGCCCGTTGATCTCGCGATCCGACCGACCCGCAATCCTCCGACCTCCAAGCAAATCCTCAGCCATGGCCCTCTCCACCGAACCTTGGGGTAGATCCAAGTGCACCAGGGCGCAACTGGCCTCCTTCGAGGAGGCCGAATCTGGCCGGCTTCAGCGAATCCCCGCAGCCGGAGAAACGACCCCGAACCCGCGCGCGAGAGAGTTCATCTGCTTCACTAGTCACCTCGAGCGGGGTTTAGGGTTTCCCACTTCTCTGTTCTTCCGGCGCTTCTGCGCCTACTACGGGATCCAGCCCTCGGATCTGGGTCCCCATAGTATCGAGCAGCTCGCCATCTTTGTGGCGTTCTAGTGCTACTTGCCGCCCTATTTTCCCTTGTGGCAAGATCTGTTCCATGGACGGATCAGGCGAGGAGCGGCGACCCAATGCTAGCCATGCGGCTTAACTTTCCAACAAATCCAAAGCCTCCTTCTTCGACTTGATGCCGGCCAAAGCAGCGGCGAAAAGTCTTGGTTTTATGTGACCGAGGCGACCCGTTGGGAGGACGAGGCGGCGATCCCAGTACTCGGCCGACCGCTCCGAGCCGCAATCTCCGTGTCGCCAAGCTTCCCGATCGGCGGATGGTCGTCGACGATGCTCCAGACCATTCGCGGTCTGAAGAAGGGGCTCAGACGGTGAACTGTACAAGCTGGCTTGGCGGCTCGTTCGCCTAACGCGAGCACTACATGTACCAAAGACAGGAGAAGACTCGGAAGGCTGCCTCGAGTGGAAGCCGGAGGACTACCTCCGGCGTGAAGAGGATCACCCAGCGCATACACGGATGCAGGCGGGCTCCCTCCATACACCACGAAGCGTCCGGCCCAACGGTAATAACCTGATCTTGTTCGCAATGTGCATATGCGATGCAGTAATTCTAACTTTGTTCCATGTTTAACGCAGCTATTCCAAGTGGTGGAAGGTGGCTCCCACCCGCCGATGACGAGCTCGGGCCATCCGCCCAGACACAAGCGAGTCGCCCCCAAGGGCAACGAGGACGATCCGAAGAGGAGATCGCCTGGTCCGAAGACCAGGCAGCGTCTGGCCTGAGCTCGAGGCGGCAGAGCCTCGAGCGTCATGATGCTGACGAGGAACTCCCGGAGACCACCTCGCTCCGTCAGGCCACTCCCGCGAAGAAGAAGAAGGAGAAAGAGGCGAGGGCCCCCCTAAGGAGGAGGACGAAGCCGAAGATGGCCTCACCACTCGGCCGGCAGCTCCGATGCCTGCTTCGGTGGTGACGGGCGGCCCGACAACCACGCTAGATGCACCATCCATGGAGGCACCTGGCCTCGATGCCCCGCCTTGGCGATATCCGGCTAGGGAAGGCTCCACCGAGGCGACTTCGCCTCGCAAGGGTCGACGTGGCGGCCTCGCCGCAAGGAGGCTCCGTCGCAGCTCCTAGCAAGAAACCTCCGCCGGCGCCTGGGCGCCAACCGCTACCTCAACATCAAAGAAACCGTCCGTATCCTGGGCCCTGGCGCCTGGGCTGAGGCTCGATCGCCCGGCCTTGGCCGAGAAACCGGCCGGCCTTCGCAGGCTGCGTTTCATTCCCGTCGCCAAGTGAGTGTACTCGGCTTCGCCTTTCTCTCTTAGTATTTTGAATGTTTTTTCCTGAATTGTCTCGGCGTGGGACGGAGTGAAGAAGATGAGCCACCGACGGTGGCCAAGGTGCCCTCCGCCACTAGCGAGGAGGACCCTTCCGTAAGAGGAAGGTGGATGAGGTCGCCGCTTCCCAAGAAGGCAAGAAGGCCAAGGCGATGACGCCACGTCTCGACGACACGGCAGTCGCGCCGGCTGGGCCCGGTGGAAGCTACCGCGTCCACGAAGAGGCATTCGTTGTTTAGACCGGAAGAAGCGAAGCTCCTTTGGCGGCGCTACCTTCCCCGCCTATGGCCAAGGCGGCCACGGCGAGTGAGGCTGCGACTCGAACCGCTCGAGACCGCCGACGCGAGATTGACCAACGTCGCGGGCACACACCGGCGCTTGCGTCCGTGGGGACGCGCAATCTGCACGGCATGCTTGGCGCGGCCATCCAGTACCTCCGGTCCCGAGGATCGGTCGGTGTTTTGCGGCGGCCGATTCTTTATAGTTACTTGTTTTGTGCGTTGAGTCCGGTCCCGAAAGTGCGTACTCGCTAAATTGTAGCGGTGGGCACTTAGTAATTTCGAGCCGCCAGTCCCGAGTGCGCACCCGCTAAATTGTAGCGGTGGGCGAGTAATTTTCGAGCCGCCAGTCCCGAGTGCGCACCGCTAAATTGTAGCGGGTGGCACTGAATTTTCGAGCCGCCAGGTCGAGTGCGCACCGCTAAATTGTAGCGGTGGGCACCGAGTTGTTTTCGTGAATCGACTTTGAAACTTTGCGGGTTTACAATCGAGTCGGCAGAGCGATTGGCTGCGGCGGCGTCTTGAAAGAGTTGGGCTCTCAAGAAGTAAACAAGGAGCTTGAGGCAATTGCTGCAAGAGAGGTGGCTCGCCGCCAGAGCTTGTCCTATTTGGCGAGATGACGCGGCGAATCTGCGTTAAGCACTGCGAGCAAAGGATCGCCGACCTCGGCCTTGAACTGCAGGAGGCGAAGAAGAAGCGAGCTCGCGAGCAGGCGAGCTAAGGGCCGTTCTGCCGCGGAGGAAGACGGAAGGTATCGGAAGCCCTCATCGTTGGGCTTCGTGGCGATAAGACATCTCTTCAAAGCTTCATCACGGGCTCGCCCGCCGTTGCTTTCGGTGAGTGCGTCTTCCCGCCTTTGTGGTTGTATTGTTTGTGGTTTCCGTGGTGCTCACAACTGTTTCCGCCTAGCAGGCCGTGTGATTGGTAGCCATGAAGAAGCGAAGTTCTCTTGATGCGAGGGAGTGCGTGAGCATGCTCGTCGACTCGGCGACTGCCGGCGACTTGCATCCGCCTACCTTCAAGAGATGTCGCCACGGAGGTTATTCGATGACCTTGTTGAGGTGTGGGAGTACTTGGAGAAGGCGCGCAATGTGGAGTTCATGACGCGGTCGGCTTTTCGACGTGGGCGTCGACGGCTCGAGCCGACTCGCCCACTTCCCGAAGATTTCGACCTCGACGACGTGACGAGTGGTTATCCTTCATCGCGCGGTGGATCTATCTGAAGTCCTGTTGCGAGGCGTCCGCGCGTACTCGGGCGTGTTTGGGCGATGGGCGACCTTCTTCCGCATGCAGAAGCGGTCGTCGCGCGAAACGACCCGAGCCGCATCGCGACTTCAAGGTCGAGCAGCCCTTCCGCCGGCGATGGCGGGCCAGTGACGACTTATCCATCGAACCCGCATAATCGCATTCATCCGGAGCGCCGGACTGGTGCATCATCGCCGGCCTGCGGAATAGTGTTAATGCGATTACGCCGGTAGGCATATTTTGTAATGTAAGACAATGCGATATGCGATTGAATGGAACGTTGTGTTCATTTTGCTATTTGTTTGCGTGTTTTGGATTGATTTTGGGTGAGTCCCCGGCGCGTCCGCCCTTTTGGGTTCACCTTAGATATGATGTTTTGTTGTTTATCATGTGTTGTTGGTTGAGTCGACTCGCTTGAAGCTCGGAGCGATCGCAAGGCGACTCCCTCGAGTGCTCAGATTTTACCGCTTTCCCGTCTGTGACGGTGCGGGTGGCGAGTCCCCGGCGTGGTACTTGGTAGTTCAAGGCGCGACTCGAGGGTGGTTGAGGACCCAGCGTTTGTGTTAGCGCTCCTGCAGCCCGTGGGTCGGTCGGCGTGCGAGTCCTGCACGCCTCTCTTACTTGGCGTTTTCCACGTCCGATCGAGACGAATCGTATCCAGTCCCGGCGTGGTACTTAGCCGTTCGAGTCTCGCCAAGGATGCGGAGGACCGGGTCGCTGGGAAGCGAGGATGATGTCTTGGTTAGAAACCAGTCGAGCTAAGCGACTCGATGGGGCTCGGATTGGCGTTTTTGTGGGCGATGTAAGACTGAAATGACTCGGTGCTCTTACATCGCACTACTTAGCCGTGCGGTCGCTGTACCAAGGGTTGACTTGTATTTTAGCATGACGCTGTTAATTACGAAAGTCGAGTGGCACAAGGTATGGAGAGTAGACGAATTTGCGATAACGTTTCTTTTATTCATAGCGATCGGAGAGTACATATGTGGGGTTCTAGGTATAGAACTTCCGGAGATTTACATTCCACGGCCGCTTGACGCCGAGTTCACCGTCCCCTGGACGTCGGCGAGGTAATAGGCGTCGTTGCTGAGTCTGGATAGCGAACGGGCCTTCCCATGGAGGGGAGAGCTTGTGCATGCCCTTCTTGTCTGGATGAGGCGTAGCACCAAGTTGCCTTCTGGAAGGTGCGGGTTTTCACCGTCGGCTGTGGTAGCGAGCCCTTGCCGATAGATAGCGGTGCGCGATCAAAGAGGTCGCGCTTCGTCGAGTTGGTCGAGCCCATCTTGGCGGGCCAGTTCGTTCGCGGCCTCCGTATAGTGGACGATCCGCGGCGAGTCGTGTTCGAGGTCGGTTGGCATGACGGCTTCCGCGCCGTAGACCATGAAGAAGGGGGTGAATCCGTCGACTGTTGACCGAGGTGCGGATTGCCCGGATGACGGAGGAAGCTCTTCACCCAGCACCCGGTGCGCTCGAGTGGTACTTGGAGTCGCTTCGGGCCGTGGAGGATGCTTTGGTTGGCTCGTTCCGCTGGCCGTTGGATTCGGGTGTCTGCGCGAGGTCGAGCGGATGTGGTGCTCCTCGCGAACTCGCCATTGCTCCTTGGCGAAGTTTGTGCCGTTGTCCGTGATGATGCTGTTGGGAAACCGTAGCGGTATATGAGCTCGCGTAGGAACTTAGTGGCGATCTTCCGTCGCATTTCCGGACTGGCTTCTATCCACTTTGTGAATTTGTCGACGCGACCAGCAGGTGGGTGTAGCCAGAGGGGCCTTTTGAAGGGCCGACCATGTCCATGCCCACGGCGAATGGCGGTGATGGGGATTGTTTTGGCGCCGAACTTGGAACGTGCGTCGGTTGGCGTGCCGGCACCCGCGCATCGCTGGACGATATCGACAGCGTCGGCGTGTCGCGGTGGGCGATGAAAACCGTGTCGCATGGCTTTGGCGACCGAGGAGCGGCGGCGTGGTGGCCGCATCGCTGAGTGGATGTCGTGGATTTTGCGTCCTTCACGGTTGGGCAGCGTTGGAACACGCCGGTGACGCGCTTGTGTAGCTCGCCGTCGATGATGGTGTAGGACTTGCATCGGCGAACAATCATTCGAGCGCTTGTCTCGTCTGGGCAGGTTGCCGTCTCTGTAAGCGATGTAGGGCTTGGTCCATCGTGCGGTTCGGTGACGAAGTGCGACCAAGGTTGCCTCTGGTTGGGCGGGACTCAATGTCGATCTCCTTGAGGAGGAGACGGGCGTGAAGATGGTGTCGAGGAACACCGGCGGGTGGTGCGGATCGTGCCGACCGATGCGAGAGGCGTCGGCCTCTCGTTTTCTCCTGTCGATCCACTCGACCGAGTAGCGTGAAGTGGCCCACCTTGTCCACCTCTTGTCGGTATGCCGCCATGGTAGGGGAGACGGCGTCGCGGTGCCGCGACTTGACCTGCAACGGTCGGAGTCTCCGTGCACCGAAGGCGATTGACGCCATCTCCTTTGCGGCTCGCATGCCGTGGAGCAGGGCCTCGATTCGGCCATGTTGTTGGTGCAGGCGTGAATTCGAGGCGGAGGATGTAGCGGAGCTTGTCGCCTTTGGTGAGGTCAAGATTATCGCTCTCGCCGTCCGCGTTCTTGGACCCGTCGAAGTGCAGGCTCCAGTAATGTAGTTATGGCGGCTTCTCTGGCTGCTGGGCCTCCTCCCAGTCGGCGAGGAAGTCGGCCAGTGCCTGCGACTTGATCGCCCTCCGTGGCTCGTACTTAATGTTGTGGACGCCGATCTCGACGGCCCACTTGGCGACTCCGGTCGCCTCGCGATTGCGGATGATGTCTTGTAGTGGAGCCGAGAAGCGACCGTGATGGGGTGCTCGAAGTAGTCGGCGCCGCTGAGCTCTGAACCGCGTATACCAGCTTTTTAGGTGGGTATCGCTGGCGCGACTCGGTTAAGACCTCGTGATGTAGTATACCGATTACCGGATCGGGCGCTCCTTTCCTTCCTGGTCGCTCGACGACCATTACAGCCCGACGACGTTCGACGCCGCGACGTAAACCAGCATGGGCTCTTGTCGACGGGTGCGGCGGTAGTGTGCGGCGTAGCACCTTTTTGGTCGCGAGCGCGTCGTACCCTCCTTGTCCCCGGAAGGTGGGATTCTTCATCAGCGGTATAGGGCATCGCCTTTTACCAGCGGGATGAAGCGGCGAGAGCCGCCACACGCCCGCCAGCTTCGGGCGTCGCGCGAGCACTCGGGTTTGCCGAGCGGGCGATCGTGTCGATCTTTGTTGGGTTTGCCTCGATCCTCGCTTGGAGACGACGTACCCAAGCAATTGCCCGGGTACACGGTGCACTTGCTCAGGTTGAGCTTTATCTTGTACCTCCGCAGTTGGCGAAGGTCTCCGCTAGATCGGCGAGTAGGTCGCCTTGGCGGCGGATTTTACGACCACGCCGTCGATGTAAGCGTGGATGTTGCGGCCAATTTGGCGCGAGGCATTCTTGCATGCACGCTGGTAGGTCGCCCGGCGTTCTTGAGGCGAAGGTCATGGCGGTGTAGCGAAGGCTCGAATGGCGTGATGAACGCCGTCTTCTTCGCCTCGACAGCCATTTTGATCTGGTTATACCGGAGTAGGCGTCGAGGAAACAAGCGACTCCGAGCCCGCGGTGGAGTCGATGATCTGATCGATCCGCTGAGGATGAATCGCCTTTGGGCGGCGCTGTTCAGGTTTGTGTAGTCGATACACATTCTCCGTGTCCGCTTTCTTTTCGACCGAGGACTGGTTTGCCAGCCACTTGGAGTATTTGATTGGCGAATGAAGCCGGCAATGCGGTAGACCGCTGCACTTCCTCGGCGATTGCCCGGCGTTCTTCGTTGAATGGCCGTGGCGATCGCTGACTGGTCGCACTTTGGGGTCGGCGTTTAATTTGTGCTCGGAGCTCCCTAGGGACACCGGGCATGTCGGAGGGTTTCCATGCGAAGATGTCCCTGTTCTCACGGAGGAACTTCGATGGCGCGCCTATCTTGCTGGGCTCATGCTGTCCCGATCGCCACCGTCTGGCTGGGGTCGCTGGGACCAGCTCGGCGATGCGGGTGTGCGTCGTGGCCTCAAAGGTTGAGGTGTTTGTGCCCTCCGAGTTGGGCTTCTTGAGTATTGTGGGTCGTTGTTGACCCGCCGCGTGTTGGCGAGCTCATCGGCGTGACTTCCGCCGCGATCACGGCGTCGGCGAGTTCGGCTCCTTTGGCCTCGCATTCGCTGCCATGTCGGTCGCCGTTGATGGTGATACGCCGCCCGCGGCCGGAGCTTCATCGCGTTATGCAGCGTGGGGTGCCGCCATGAATTTGGCGACGCTGGCGCCCAGACGCAATGGTAAGCTGTCGAAGGGCACCAGCTCGAAGACGATCCGCCGGTGCGGAAGTTCGCCGGAGTGCGAAGGTGACGGTAGCGTGACCTTGCCGATCGGGTACGCCTTCCGACCGGGACGATGCCGTGGAACGTGGTGTGGGTTGTCGATCATCGATTGCGGGGAGCCGCAGCCTGAAGGTGTCGAGGTAGAGGATGTTGATGGAGCTGCCGCCCATCGAGTCTTGGGGAGCGATCGCCGACCTTGGGCTTGACCACCGTATGCGACTCGTCTGGATACTCGCGCGTGGCGGTGGTCTTGCGGCTCCGTGATAGGTTGCCCGACCAGTTCAGGCGGGGGACGTCTGTCTGGCCACCGTTGACGGCGACAAATACGGGCGATGACCTTCTTCTCGCTCGTGTTGAAGCGGTGAAGGTGTGGCGAGCCGGCTACTTTGCCGAATTTTCCGCCATTTGCGGGTCGTTGTCGGTGTCCTCCCGCGTGCCGTGCCTTCTCGATCTCCCCGAGGGTGTGGCGTCGGCGGTGGTGTGCGTGGCGGGCTTTCCTTCCTGCCGTAAACGCATGGTTGGTTAAGGAGGGCGGGATCGAACCTTGGCTTGTTCTTGTAGTTCCGCCGTCGCGTCGTTGCCCTCCGTCGGCGGTAGCTCTTGGGGTCGCGTTGTGCGTGCCCAGCATTGGCGACAAGTCGACTCATCGTTGGGCGCTTGCTCGAGGCGAGGCGCTATGTATCGTCGCTCGGCGGCCGCGTCGTTGCCGTCGTCGTTGTCCGCCGGACTCGCCGTCGACGCCTTGATTGGGATCTTCCTCGGCGTATCGTTTGGCGATCTCGAGGAGGTCGGGGATGTTGTCGAGTGTCTTGGGCGGTCGCTTGAGCTTGGCGACTAGAGGCTCGTGGCACGAGGTCTTGAAGCAATGGATCGCGGTGTCCGGTGGATGCCGACGCGTTATGCAGCTCTTGCCACCGTTGGACCCAGCGGGTCGACTCGCTGGGTCCCTGGATGCATCGTTCGTGTCCTCGATGGTGGTGGCGGGTGTAGGAGCACTCGAAGTGCCCGACGGCGTCTCGCATTTCCTCCCAGAGTCGATCTTGTCACGGGGAGCGTGTTGATCCATTGCCCGCACGTCCCTCCATCGATTGGGAGGTAACGGGCGGTAGGTCGGTGTGACCGCGATCCCCATTGCCATGAGGTATGTGTCAAGCCGGACCCGGGGTCGTCACGAGTCGTATTTTTCGATCTCCTTGGCGCCTTGAAGTTGGGTGGGTACTTTTCGCCTCGGATCATTGGTCCGGCACTTGGGCCCTAATCGATGGCGACCCCATAGGCTCGCCATCGCGGCGAGTAGTTAGGGTGTGCCGCGAAGTCGCTGGCGTCTTGCGCCGAGTTTGGTTGTTGATGATGTGAGCGTCGTCGATTGGCTCTCCATTGGCGGCGGCGAGGTTGGTCGCCCGGCCGGGATCAATTGGAGAGGCGCATTCGCGGGTCGTCGTTGAGCTGCAGTGGCTCGCGGCGGGCAATTGAGGGTGTTTGCCACGCTGGGCGGCCGCTTGAGGCCGCCTGCTTCGAGGCGAGTACACTCGCCCTGCGCAGTCGGCGCTGCTTTGCTGTTCCACGGCCTTGGTAGGCCACGACATCTTGATCTGTAAGCGCGTCGCCGGTCGCCGTGATCTTTGTCGGCGCGCTCGGCCTGCCACGAGGTTGTCCATCGGGTGGAGAACAGTGGAGGCCGTTCGCGTCTCGCTCCGTGAGGAGACGACTATCCGCTGGTCCACAGGAGAGTGCGGTTGGGTGGTGGTAGGGCACCCATCGCCGTTGATCTGGCGGGCGGTTGCTTCCTCTGGTGGCGCGTTCGCGAATCGCGCTACGGCTATCTGAGCCGGTCGTTCGTCGCCGAAGTTCGAGCGCGCCCTGAGCGGTGGGGTCGGCGTGACCTGATCCGCTGGTGGTAGCGTGATTAGCGGTTCTGCATCACCGCCGAGGCGAAATTTTTCGCTCGGCCTGCTCCTTGCGCCCGCCTCCGATTTCAGGGAGTTCTCGACCTCTGTCGCCGTGGCGTTAGGAGGGATCGTGGAGAAAGGGTCCTCCGGCGGATCGGTGCGGTGGCCATGTAGGTCGGCGTGGCATGGCACCGTCGTGGAGGTCGGCGGAGTTCTCCGACCGAGTCGGGTCGAAGATCCCGAGGATGGAGGGTCCTCGAAATCTCCGCGTTGGAGACTGGCGATGGAGCCCGCAGACGAGGCCGCGGTGATGGATCCGCGAGTGGCCAGGGTCGCCGAGTCGGCGTCGTGCCGGTGGGTCGCGTCTTCCGCCGAAGTTCGGCCACGCGTTCGTGGGCTGAGTCGCACTTCGGCGGGCGGTGGATCGTGCGGATCTGGCTCTCGGAGCCGATCGCGTGGTGGCGACTTCGCGGATGCGAGCCGAGTCCTCCGAGGTGATGACGTCGGTGAAGCCGGCGAAGAGGCCGATCGTCTTGTTGGCGGGATCACGCTTTGTCTGGCGGGTCGCGCCGCCGGGCGTAGCTGCTTGGCAAGATCTGGAGCATCTCGCCAATCGCTATCATGCGGCGGTGGCCGTCTCGTTGATGGGCAGATTGGATCTCGCCAGAACACCCGGCCAGACGGCCCCACGGTGGGCGCCCATCGTGGGAATGACCACGGCAAATGCTTTGCAATCGGCGTGAGTAGTAGAAACGAAGGGCAAGGCCAGCCATCTGCGGTGCGAGATGAGGGCGGAGACTCAGGGGTTTACCCAGGTTCGGCCCCCCGGAGGGTAAAGACCTACTCCTGCTAGATTGTATTATGGAGGTGTTTACAATGGGGGAACTCGGCGGCTAGGCGGCGAGTTGCTTGGGTGTATGATGGAACGTGTCTCTACTCACCCCTTAGGGAGGTTTATATAAGCTTACCTCCCCTAGGGTTTACATATCTCAACCGATTCGGTTACAACTTTGTTAATCGTTTAACTCAGACCGACTGGGCCTATCCACTCGCCTGGGCCTTCGACCTCCAGTCGCCTGGCACCCTGATGGGCTTTGATCCATTCGCCGTTCTGCAGGCCCACTCGCCAACCTTTGGGCCAGTCGGAAACGTCCCGCTGAGGATACCCCAGTAGGCATATCCCCATCACAACCAGCACGTTGGGGAGATCGACCAAACTTTGTAGGGAGTGAATGAGGATGTTAGTGCCTTAACTCACAATTTTAGTCACTTCATGACCCACTTCCCCAACTATTACCAGCAGAACCCGTACCAGCCGCCGAATGACGGCAACAACTGAGCCTGGCAACAACCTAAGCTTGGGGGAGGTTTGAAACCCTCCAAACTTTGCATTCATATTTTTATTTCTTCTTCAAAAAATTGCATGTTTACTTTCACTTTTGCATTCCAAAATAAAAAACACAAAAAAATTAGTTGTAACTACTATTTGCAAATTTGTTTATTTCTTTCTCTTGGATATTGATCAATTTTAGGTGATATGGAAATAGGGAAATATAGCGGGGTTCAACTCAAGTACAAGAACGAAGCAAGCAAGAGGAGGTATCATATTCCTTTCATCACCTCTCCTGCAATTTTAAATTGACCCTACAACCATTTGCTCACTTGCACTGGAGTCACTCCTCACTTAGCTTGTTATCCTACAAATTCTATTCCCTTGCTAGTGTCTCCTTTTTAGATTTGAAATAATGAGCAGTGAACTTGGTTAAAATATTTCCAACATTTTTACAACAAGAAAAAGCATCCAAAAGATGACTTGAGTCCATGTTTAGCCCAAAGGATTTGATTTTAGAACCACTCAACCCCATTGATCTTAATGTAAATATACTTGATAACACTCTTGAATGAAATTGTTTGATAAAATAGACGCTTTGAAGTAGTAGATATTATGCCACTGCTTTTTTTAATAATTAAAGTAATATATTGCTTTACGTGTGCCATTACAACACTGTCGATCTCACTGAGGAACTATTAACTCCGCTGGCCAACGAACGATCTAAATGTGGGAAACCACTTGATTTCGGCTATTGAGTTATGTAAGCGTCTGTATCTGCAATGCTATGACGAGTAAAAATTTTAGTCTCTTCATGATTTCACGTTCCAAGTGAAGTTGTAGTACTCCTTTGGACCATTATTGCTCAACAGTTATCTATTGTCATGGTCACAAGTGCGCAACACAATCCCAATTAACATGTTAAAACAGTGGCATGATTTCTCTATGGAAGTGCTGAAATTTTTGAAAAGCAAGGAAAGGAAAAAGGTGCTTTGGGAGTCTTGAAATATTGATGTGGGAGTAAATGAGTTGTTCTTTAATTGAATATTTTTGGTGCCAACTTGAGTACTCTTAATTGATGAAAGAAACAAGGGCAAAAAGTCTTCAACTCTCAACAAAGAGAGAAACCAAA
This sequence comes from Avena longiglumis, assembly GCA_030063025.1. NCBI lineage: Eukaryota > Viridiplantae > Streptophyta > Magnoliopsida > Poales > Poaceae > Avena > Avena longiglumis. The sequence continues at coordinate 32,963,183 of CP125978.1, forward strand.
AGAATTTGTTTCACTTTCCTAGCTAAAATTTTGACACTTGCTCGGGCATATAATTTATTTGCTAGCAAGATATACGTGGTTAGGAAGTGGACTCAGTGTAATCTTGTGAATACTTGTATGATCATGTTTAAGATTGCAGGGATTATGAAGAAAATAATTTGACACAAATTCGATCTCGTAAGTTATTTTATTTCAGTTTTGAATTTCCGCTATTCTTTCTTATTTTCTTGTCACTCGAGGGCGAGCAACATCTAAGCTTGGGGGAGTTGATAGATGTGAGATTCGACACATTTTTTAGGATTTTTATTGATGGTTTTTGTCTGGATTTGATGATTTTCTAGCTTTACCTAACTCTAATACTTCGGTAGCGAAGAAAACTTGGTTTTTAATATATGTTTCGGGTTCTGAACATCAACATAAGGTTTTAACTACAGAAACACAATATTCAGGAAAAAACAAGCAAGTCTCTTTTTGGAAGCAGATGAGGAAGGCATCTAGGAGGTTTAACGACCAACTATACGGCTTGAACATTTTCTCCAACCGTATAGTTTCCACAGCCTTCGTCTTTTCAAAAGGGACAACTTTCGTAAATAGGTCGATACAAAAACATAACACAACAGCCGCCGTTCCATCCAAAGGGAGAAAGAAGAGATCCAGAGAAGAAGGGGAAGGCGTTCTTCAGCTTGCTCCACGATCTTCGACCTCCTAGCCACCACACCCCCATAGACATTACTTGTACTTGAGAGAGAGAGAGATCTTCACCTTGCAAGATTAGGGTTTGAGATTATTTATTTCTATCTTGAATTATGTTGGATTGCTTTTCTATTTCTATTGTGGATCTCCATGTTAATATCGAGAAGAACTCCCTTTATTTAATTATATCGATGATGCTTTCTTCTCTCATGTGTGAGTAAGTTCCCTTGGGCGTGGGAGATGTAAGGGATTGGTGAGATGTGATGTGCCTACATATTTTCCATTAGTTTGTGATTGATTTTAATTACTATATTATGTGTGCTTGACTATCTGTGGGATGCCTAATGCCTGTTGTCCAATTAAGGGCCCAGACAACATGATACTTGATGGCGCCTCGTTAACATGGGATCTTCTTTCTTTATTCCCCGGCAACGGCGCTAGAAAACTTGGTGCCTAACAGAGAGGACTTCGTTGGAAACCCCAAGAGCAAGGTGTGTTGAGCACAACAGCAAGTCTTCCTTCAGTTGAGACCGAGGTTATCGAACCAGAAGGAGGATGGAAACGTCACACAGGTGTTGCTAGCAACGCGGAGACCTGCATAATACAAACTCAAGACTTTGCCCCAACGAATCAGTGAGGTTGTCAAGCTCACCGGTTTGGTGTAACAAAGGATTAAACGTATGGTGTGGAAGGTAATGGTTTGCAACAAGTAAACAAGTAACAGTGGAAGATGTATCAATGTAAAGATTGGACCGGGGTCCATAGTTCACTAGAGGTGCTCTCCTTAGATAAACAACATGGCATGATGGGTAAACAAATTACAAAGAGGGCAATTGATGTGAATCGAGCTAGGCATAACAATGCAATTACTAGTCAGAAAGATCCTATGAGATTCTATTGGGCAATACAACAAGATACATAGACCGCCATCCAACTGCATCTATGACTATAAGTCCACCTTCAGGTTATCATATGAACCCCCTCCAGTATTAAGTTGCAAGCAACAGACAACTGCTTTAAGCAAAGTGTGTAAGGTAAACATTCCACTTGTTCCATGAACAAGAGACCGTTGTTTTCTCCCTAGTAGCAACAACACATCTACAACCGAAGAGATTATTGTCACTTCCCTTGGAAACTAGAGGCATGAATACACTATCAAGCATAAATACCCCCTCTTGGAGTCACTAGCAACTACTCGGCCAAGATAGCTACTAACAACGCAGAGCATGCAAGATCACAAACAACACAGACATGATAGAATCATAAATACAAAACCATTAATTAAACCAACATAATAATCTCAATATCCATCGGATCCCCGCAAACACAACATGCATGATTACAGATAGATTAGATCTTGATCATGAATGGAGCTCACAAGATCTATACATGGAAGCACAAAGGAGGAGATACAAGCATCTAGCTACTACATGGACCCGTAGTCCAAGGTGGAACTACTCACGTATCATATCGGAGAGAAGGCCTCTGGGATGATCTCCCCTCCGGCAGGGTGCCGGGAAGAACTTCAGATCCCCCCGATCTAGGGACGATGGTGGCGGTGGCTACAGACGGTTTCGTGGAGGTTTGATTGGGTGCTTAGGGTTTCTGCATTGGGGGCTTCTTATAGGCGAAGGGGGAGGCCTAGGAGGCGGCCAAAGGGGCCACATCCCTCCCAGGCGCGGGGCAGGGCCCACCCGCGCCTAGGGGGGTGGGTCTGGCTGCCCTGACCTGATGGGGATACGCCTACTGGGGTATACTGTTGGGCGTTCCGGGCCCAAGGGCTGGAGTGGGCTGCAGAGGCGAGTGGATCAAAGCCCGGCAAGGTATCAGAGTGGATCGTGAAGGCCAGGAGTAGATAGCCCGGTCGGTCTAGGTTAACGATTACAGCATCGAATCGGTTGAGATATGTAAACCCTAGGGAGGTGAGCTTATATAAACCTCCCTATGGGGTGAGTAGAGACACGTTCCTCATACACCCAAGCAACTCGCCGCCTAGTCGCCGAGTTCTCCTTTGTAAACACATCCATAATACAATCTAGCGAGTAGGTCTTTACCCTCGGGGCGAACCTGGGTAAAACCACTGCCTCTGCCCTCATCTCGCACGCAGATGGCTGGCCCTTGCCCTCGTTCTACTACTCTGCCGATTGCAGCATCCGCCGTGGCCATTCCCACGCAGTGGCGCCCACCGTGGGGCCTGGCGGTCTGGCCGGTGTTACTGGCGAGATCCAATCTGCCCATCAGGGCAGTCGCCACCGGCCGTATGATAGCGATCGGCGAGATGCTCCAGATCTTGCCGAGCAGCTACGTCCCGGCGGCGCGACCCGTCACGCACAGCGTAATCCTGCCAATCGGCACGATCAGCCTCTTCGTCGGCCTCACCGACGTCATCACCTCGGAGGACTCGGCTCGCATCCGCGAGTCGCCACCACGCGATCGGCTCTCTGAGAGCCAGGTCCGCACGATCCACCGCCTCGCCTCCGAGTACAACTCGGCCCACAGCAACGTGGCCGGGAACTCAGCGGCCGCAGAAGATGCGGCCCTCACCGACGACGCCGACTCGGCGACCCCGGCGTCACTCGCCGGATCCATCACCGCGGCCTCATCCGCGGGCTCCATCGCCAGTCTCCAGCGGGAGATTTCGAGACCCTCCATCCTCGGGATCTTCGACCGACTCGGTCGGAAAACTCCGCCGACCTCCACGAAGAACCGATCGCCATGCCGCGACCTACATGGCCACCGGCGCCGATCCGCCGGAGGATCCTTTCTCCACCCAATCCCTCCTAACGCCACGCGGCGGAGGTGAGAACTCCGCTGAAATTGGCGGAGGCGATGACGTAAAGCGAGCGCGAAAAATTTCGCCTCGATCAAGTGACAGCGAGGAACTGCCACGCTACCACCAGCAGCGGATCAGGTCACGCTAAACCCCACGTTGGGCGCCACGAACCGGCACGACAACGACCCGGCACGCGCATAGCGGCGCGATCTGCGAAACGCGCCGCCAGAGGAAGCGCCCGACCCCGCCAGATCGACGGCGATGGGTGCCCCACCACCACCCAACCGCACCCCGTGGACCAGCGGATAGTCGTCTCCTCACGGGGCGAGACGAGCCTCCACCGCTTCTCCACCCGATGGACAACCTCGTGGCAGGCGAGCAGCAGCCGATAGCATCCGGCCACGGCGGCGCCTTACAAATCCAATGCGTCAAGGCCCTGCTCGCAAAGGCCGTGGAGCAGCAAGCGGCGCTCGCAGAGGCGAGTATACTCGCGCTCCTCGGGAAGCGAGGCGGCCTCAGCGGCCGCCCGGCGGCAAACACCTCAATTGCCGCCACCAGAGCCATCGCAACTCCAACGCCGACCCGTGAACGCGGCACTCTCCACCAACGATCGGGCGGCGACCAACCGTCGCCGCTAACGGAGAACCCATCGACGCCGCACTCACATCATCAACAACCAAAAGCGCGCGCGCCCGGCCCGACGACTTGCGGCACACCTAACTAACGCGCGATGGCGAGCCTATGGGTCGCCGGTCGACTAGGGCCTAAGTGCCGGACAAATGATCCGAGGCTAAAAGTACCCGCCAAACTTCAAGGCGCCAAGGAGATAGAAAATCGACTCCTCGTGCGACCCTTGATGCGGCTCGACACATACCTCATGGCAATGGGGATCGCGGGTCACACTGACCTACGCCGCCTGTTACCTCCCAGATGATGGAGGGACGTGCGGCAATGGATCAACACGCTCCCCGTGACAGATCGACTCACGGAGGAAATGCGACGCCCGCTGTCGAACGCCAGTGCTCCTACACCCGCCACCACCATCGAGGACTGAACGATGCGCCCAGGGACCGCGAGTCGACTTCATAACCGGGTCCAACGGTGGCAAGAGCTCGCATAGCGGTCGGCATCCACCCGACACCGCGATCCATTGCTTCAAGACCTCGTGTCGCCACGAGCCTCTAGTCGCCAAGCTCAAGCGACACGCCCGCACACTCGACAACATCCCGACCTCCTCGAGATCGCTAAACGGTGCGCCGAGGACCCCAACCAAGAAATCGACGACGGTCGGGAGAACGCCGCCACGGGCAACGACGCGGCGGGCCGAACCGACCTCGCTTATAGCGGCACCGCCTCACGCAAGCGCGCAGAAGACGGGCGAAGTCGACTTGCCGTAACGCTGAGCACGCATAACGCGAGCCCAAGAGCTACCGCCGTGACGGAGGGCAGCAGCGATGGCGGCAACTACAAGAACAAGCCAAGGTTTGATCCGGCCCTCCTTAACCAACCATGCGTTTCACAGGAAGGAAAGCGCCACGCACACCACCGCCGACGCCACACCCTCGTGGAAATCGAGAAGGCACGGCACGCGGAGGACCCGACAACGACCCGCCAAATGGCGGAAAATTCGCAAAGTAGCCGCTCGCTCCACACCTTCAGGCTTCAACACGGGCGCGAAGAAGAAGGTCATCGCCGTCGCCGTCAGCGGTGGCCCAAATAGACGTCCCCGGTTCCTCAACTGGTCGGAATACCATCACACCGGAGCCGCAGACCACTCGCCACGCGCCAGTACCGGGGCGAGTTGCCTTGGTGGTCAAGCCCAAGGTTGGCGACTACGGCTCCCCAAGACATGGGCGGCGGCAGCTCCATCAACATCCTCTACCTCGACACCTTCAGCGGTTACGACTCCGCAATCGATGATCGAGACAACCCACCACGTTCCGGCATCGTCCCGGTCGGAAGGCGTACCCGATCGGCAAAGTCACGCTACCGTCACCTTGATTCGGCAAACTTCCGCACCGCGGATCGTCTTCGAGCTGGTGCCCTTCGACAGCCACTTCGCTGCGTCACAGGCGCCAGCGTCTGATGAAGCTCCCGGGCGTGCGGCGTCATCACCATCAGCGACCCGACATGGCGCCCGAATGCGAGGCCAAAGGCGAGCTTCGCCGCCGTCATCGCGAAGCTAATCACGCACGAGCTTGCCAAATGCAAGCGGGTCAACAATGACGACCCACAATACTCAAGAAGCCCAACTCGAGGGCACAAACACCTCAACCTTTGAGGCCACGACGAACACCCGCATCGAGCTGGTCCCGGCGACCCGGCCCGGACGGTGACGATCGGGACAGCATGAGCCCGGCATAGGAAGGCGCGCTCATCGAGTTCCTTCGTGAGAATAGGGACATCTTTGCATGGAAACCCTCCGACATGCCCGGTGTCCCTAGGGAGCTGAGCACAAACTAACGCCGACCCCAAAGTGCGACCCGTCAGCGGTCGCTCGACCCTTCAATGAAGAACGCCGTCGAGCAATCGCCGAGGAAGTGCGCGTCACGCCGGCTTCATCCGCCAATCAAATACTCCAAGTGGTGGCAAACCCAGTCTGGTCGAGAAGAAAACGGGACACGGAGAATGTGTATCGACTACACAAACCTGAATAGCGCCCAAAGGAGCGATTCGTCCTCCCGCGGATCGATCGGATAATCGATTCAACCGCGGGTTCGAGTCGCTATGTTTCCTCGACGCCTACTCCGGTACAACCAGATCAAAATGGCTGTCGAGGATGAGGAGAAGACGGCGTTCATCACGCCATTCGAGCCTTCGCTACACCGCATTGACCTTCGCCTCAAGAACGCGGGGCAACCTACCAGCGGTGCATGCAAGAATGCCTCGCGAGCCAAATTGGCCGCAACATCCACGTCTACATCGACGGCGTGGTCGTGAAATCCGCCGCCAAGGCGACCTACTGGCCGACCTAGCGGAGACCTTCGCCAATCTGCGAGGTACAAGATAAAGATCAATCGAGCAAGTGCACCTTGGTGTACCGCGGCAACCTGCGGGTACGTCGTCTCAAACGAGGGATCGAGGCAAACCCAACGAAGATCGACACGATCGCGGCTCGGCAAACCGAAAGTGCTGCGGCGTCGAAGCTGGCGGGCGTGTAGCGGCTCTCGATCGCTTCATCCCCTTTGGGCGAAAAGGCGATGCCCTATACTTTCGATGCAAGAACCCACCTTCCAGTGGGACAAGGAGGCGACGACGCGCCCGCGACCTGCAAAGGTGCTACTCGCTGCACCACTACCGCCGCACCACGACAAAGAGCCTATGCTGGTTTACGTCGCGGTGTCCGGCGCCGTTAGTGCCGTAATGGTTGTCGAACGACGAGGAAGGAAAGGCGCCCGGTCCAGCGGTGTACTACATCAGCGAGGTTCTCACCGAGTCGCGCCAATGATACCCACAATATCAAAAGCTGGTATCGCGGTCTTGAGCTCAGGCGCCGCCAACTACTTCCAGAGCACCCGATCACGGTCGTCTCCTCGGCACTACAAGACATCATCCGCAATCAGGCGAGGCGGAGTCGCCAAGTGGGCCGCCGAGATCGGCGTCCACAACATTAAATACGAGCCACGAGGCGATTAAGTCGCACCGGCAGACTTCATCGCCGAGAAGAGGCCCAGCCCGAGAAGCGTCGTACCTCCATTCTTTGGAGCCTGCACCGACGGGTCCAAGAACGCGGACGCAGGAGCGGGATAGTGCCGACTCACCAAAGGCGACAAGCTCCGCTACATCCTCGCCTCAATTCACGCCTGCACCAACAACATGGCTGAATCGAGGCCCTACTCCATGACATCACGAGCAAGGAGATGAGCGCCAATCGCCTTGATGCTACGGAGACTCCGACCTCGTTGCAGGACAAGTCGCGGCACCTGCGACGCCGTCTCCCCATGGCGGCGTATCGCCAAGAGGTGGATAAGTTGGGCCACTTCACGGTTACTCGCCGAGTGGATCGACAGCGGAAAACGAGGAGGCCGACGCTCTCTCGAATCGGGTCGGCTCGACCGCACCACCCGGCGTGTTCCTCGACACAATCTCCAAAACCAGTCTCTCCCCGAGGGAGATCGACATCGAGTCCCACTCAACGAGGCAGCCTTGGTCGCACTCATCACCGAGCCAGACGACTGGACCAAGCCCTACATCGCCTACCTGGAAACCGGCACCCTGCCAGCAGACGAGACAAACGCTCGAATGATTGCTCGCCGATGCAAGTCCTACACCATCATCGACGGCGAGCTACACAAGCGCAGCGTCACCGGCGTCTTCCAACGCTATGCGTCCAACCGACTGAAGGACGCAAAATCCTCCACGACATCCACTCAGGCGACTGCGGCCACCACGCCGCCGCGCGCTCCCTGGTCGCCAAGGCTATGCGACACGGCTTCTACTGGCCCACCGCACACGCCGACGCCGTCGATATCGTCCAGCGATGCGCCGGGTGCCAGAAGTATGCCAATCAGACGCACGTACCAAGTTCGGCGCTCAAAACAATCCCCATCACCTGGCCATTCGCTGTGTGGGGCATGGACATGGTAGGCCCCTTCAAGAAGGCCCCCTCTGGCTACACCCACTTGCTAGTCGCCGTCGACAAATTCACGGCGGGTGGAGGCCAAGCCAGTCCGAAATGCGACGGAAGACCGCCACTAAGTTCCTACGCGAGCTCATATACCGCTACGGTTCCCCAACAGCATCATCACGGACAACGGCACAAACTCGCCAAGGGAGCAATGGCGAATTCTGCGAAGAGCACCACATCCGGCTCGACCTCGCGTCGACACCGAGTCAACGCCAGCGGAACGAGCCAACCAGCATCCTCCACGGCTGAAGCCGCGACTCCAAGTACCACTCGAGCGCACTAATCGATGCTGGGTCAAGAGCTACCTCCGCCATCGGGGAATCCGCACCTCGGTCAACAGGTCGACGGATTCACTCCTTCTTCATGGTCTACTGGCGCAGTCATGCCCACCGACCTCGAACACGACTCGCTGGTCGTCCACTATCTGGAGGCCATAAGCGAGCTGGCCCGCCAAGATGGGCTCGACCAACTCGGCGGCACGCGACCTCGCGATCGCGCATCGCCATTTATCGCCAAGGGCTCCGCCGCTACCACAGCCGACGGTGAAAACCCGCACCTTCCAGAAGGCGACCTAGTGTTACGCCTCATCCAGACAAGAAGGGCACGCACAAGCTCTCCCTCCGTGGGAAGGCCCGTTCGCTATTGGGCGCGTCGCAACGACTTACTACCTCATCGACGTCGCGGGGGCGAACTCGACGCTGCGACCGTGGAATGTAAATCTCCTCCGGAAGTTCTACTCCTAGAACCCCACACATGTACTCTCCAATCGCTATGAAATAAAAAGCGGTTCGCAAATTGCGTCTACTCTCCATGCCTTGTGCCACTACTGTAATAAACAACGTCATGCTAAAATGCAGAAGTCAACCTTTGGTACAGCGGCACGGCTAAGTAGTGCGATGTAAGAGCCGAGTCATTTCAGTCTTGCGTCGTCTACGAAAAATGCCAAACCGAGCCCCATTGAGTCGCCTAGCTCGGGTTTTATAACCAAGACAACCCCTCGCTTCTCACGGCGACCTCGGTCCTCCGCATCCTCGGCATAGCGACTCGAACGCTAAGTACCACGCCGGGATGAATACCGGTTCGTCGCGATCGGTCGTGAAAACGCCAAGTAAGAGCATACCGGGACTGCACACGCGATCGACCCTCCGGGCCAGGCAGAGTGACGCTCACCAACGCTCGTCCTCAACCACCTCGAGTCGCGCCTCGAACTACCAAGTACCACGCTCGGGGACTCGGCCACCCGACCCGTTCACGTCGGAAAACGTAAAGTCTGAGCACTCAAAGTCGCCTTGCGATCGGCTCTCCGAGCTCAAGCGGTCGACTAAACTAACAAAACACGATAACAACAAATACCATATACAAGGTGAGCCCCACAAAAGGCGGACGCGGGGACTCATCCAAAATCAATCCAAACACACAAACAAATAACAAAATGGACACAACGTCCCATTCAATCGCATATCGCATTGTCTTATGTTACAACTTATGCCCGCTAGAACTGCTGCTAACACATCTAGGCAAACTACCCTATTCTGCGCAGGTTTCGACGACGATGCGCGAGAATCCGGCGCTACTGGATGAACGCGTGTACGGGTTTGGACGGATACGTCGTCACCGCCCGCCATCGCCCGGCGGAAAGGTTGCTCAACCTTGAAGTCACGATCGGCGGCTCGGTCGCTTGGCGACGACCGCTTCTGGTAGGGAAGGAGGTCGCCCATCGCCGCACACGCCCGAGTAAGCGGCACGTTCTGCAGCTTGAGAACCTCGGACAGATCCACCGCGTCGGTCGACGAAGGATACCCACTCGTCACATCGCCGAGGTCAAGTCCTCGGGAAGTGGGCGTCCAAGGCTCAGCGCTGCCGACGCTCCACGCCAAACGCCGACGCGTCATGAACTCTACGCACGGGCGCTTTCTCCAAGTACTCCCACACCTCAACGAGGTCACCGAATAACCTCCGTGGGCGACATCTCTTGAAGGTAGGCGCGGATGCACGTCGCCGACAGCGTCGCCGAAGTCGACAAGCATGCTTACGCACTCCCTGCGTCAAGAGAGCTCGCTTCTTCTTGGCTACCAATAACACGACCTGCGAAGGAGACAATCATGAGTACCATGGAAACCACAAACAATATAACTGAAAGACGGGAAGACGACTCACCAAGCAACGGGCGAGAGTCCCGTGATGAAGCATCAAGCGGCGTATAATCGCCGTCCGAAGCCCAACGAGGGCTTCCGACACCTTGCGGTCTTCCTCCAGCCGCAATGGCGGCCTTAGCTCGCCTGTCGCCCGAGCTTGCTTCTTCTTTTGCCTCCCGCGATTCGCGAGGTCGGCGACCCTACTCAGCAAAGACTTAACGCAGATCGCCGCCACGCTCACCAGCGAGGACAAGCTCTGGCGAGCCACCTCCGCCTGCGCAGCAACAGCCTGAAGCTCCTTGTTTGCTTCCCGGATAGTGGCCAGCTCATTTTCAGCACGCTGTTTCGCAGCCAATCGCCCCGCCGACTCCAGCTGCAGACCCTGCACATCATCAAAGTCAGCAAACACGAAAATTCGGTGCCCACCGCTAAAATTTAGCGAAGCGCTCGACTGGCGATCACGAAAATTTCGGTGCCCACCGCTAAAATTTAGCGCGGCGCACTCGGGGACTGGATGCGAAAGTACAAAACGAAAAACTATAAGAATCACGCCGCTGCTAAGCACCGACCTGATCCTCGGGGAGTGAAGGTACCTGGATAGCTGCACCAAGCATGCCATGGAGTTGTATTGCGTCCACAGACGCAAGCAGCGCCGGCGTGTGCCCGCGACGTTGGTCGACTTCAGCGTCGGTGGTCCCCGAGCGAGCTCGGGGTGCAGCCCGCTTGCCGTGGCCGCCTTTGGTCTACGGCGGAAGGTAGCGATCGAGGCACGCCCAAAGGAAGTTCCTCCGGTCTAGGCAAGGAAACGCCATCCTTTGTAGATGCGGTTGCTTCCACTGCGGGTCCGGCCGGTGCGGCCGCTGCGTCGTCAGAGACAGTAACGATGACGTCGCCCTTGGCCTTCTTGCTGCCTTCTGCTGAGACGGCGACCTCGTCCACTTTCCTCTTGCGGGAAGGATCCTCCTCGCTCGCGGCGGAGGGTACCTTGGCCACGGTCGGGTGGCCCATCTTTTTCACTCCGGTCCTGCATATCAGATCAAATCAATAAAAGACAATCGAAGTACTTATAGAAAATAGAGAAGGCCGAATGCACTTACTTGGCGACTGGAATGAAACGCAGCCCGGTACGAAGGCCGGCCGGTTTTTCCAGTTCGGGGCCCAGCTGGCGACTAAGCCCCAGTTCCAGGACGTCGTGGGCCCAAGACACGGACGGCTTCTTCGTCGTTGAGGTCGCGGCTGGCGCCTCTGGGACGCCTTCGGCGGGGGCCTCCTCGCAAATTGGAGCCGCTGCGGCCGGAGCCTCCTTGCGGGGCGAGACCGCCACGTTCGGGGCCTCCTTGCGAGGCGAAGTCGCCACGGCCGGAGCCTTCCCTGACCCAAAGACCGGCGCGAATGGCGGAGGCATTGAGGCCAGCGGCACTTCCAGAGATGGCGCATCTAGCGGTTTGTCGGGGCCGCCTTCACCGAGCCGAGCTTGAGGAACTGCCGTTGAGTGCGGCGGCGAGGCCATCTTCAGCGGCTTCGTTTTCCTCCTCGGGGGCGCCCTCGCCTCCTTTTCCTTCTTCTTCTTCTTCTTTTTCGAAGGAGTGGCCTGGCGGCGCGAGGTCGTCTCTGGGAGCTCGTCGTCGTCGTGGCGCTCGAGGCTCCTGCTCGCTTCGATTTCGCGCTGACGTTGCCCGCGGGTCTTTCGGACCAGTGGGGCGATCTCCTCGTCAGACTCATCCTCGTCGTCCTTGTTGCCCCTGGCGGGTGGCGATTCGCTTCTATCCTAGGCAGATGACCCCGGGCTCTCGTCGTAGGCGGGTGGGAGCCACCCTTCCACCACTTGGAACAGCTGCGATGAATACGAAACAGAGTTAGAATTACCGCGACTGCATACGCTGCGACTGCGAACAAGACAAAGAAATTACCGTCGGGCGGACGCTTAGCGGTGTAGGGGGACCCGGCTGCGCATCCGTGATATCGCCTGGGTGATCTTCTTCAACGCCGAGAGGTAGTCCTCCAGCTTCCATTCGTCGAGGCAGGCTTTCGTCGAGTCTCCCCGGCCCGTGTACTGGTACATGTAATGATCGCGTTGGGCGAGCGGGACGAGCCGCCGCCCAAGCCAACAATTGTACAAGTTTATTGTCCGAGCCCTTCTTCTTCGCACCACGGATGGTCTGGAGCATCTCATCGACGACCATCCGCTGGTCGTCGGAAGCTTGCCGACACGGAGATGGCGTGGCTCGGGCGGTTGGCGAGTACCGCAGGATCGCCGCCTGTCCTCGGAGTCGCCTCGGTCACGTAGAACAATGACTTTTCCATCGCCGCTGCTTTGGCGGCATCAGGTCGAAGAAGGAAGCTTTGGATTTGAGTTGAATGTCGGGCCCGCGGCTAGCATTGGGCCGCCTCGCGGCCGATCCGTCCATGGAACAGATCTTGCCACAAGGGAAAGTAGGGCGGCGCCAAGTAACTCATGACGCCACGAAGATGGCGAGCTGCTCGATGCTGTGGGGACCCATATCGAGGTGGATCCGTAGTAGGCAAAAACGCCGAAGAACAGATGTGGGAAACCCTAACCCGCCGAGATGATGGTGAAGCGGACAAACTCTCTCGCGGGTTTGGGGTCGTTTCTCGGCTGCGAGGATACGCCAACAGCGGCTCGAGATTCCGGCCTCCTCGAACGAGGCCACCGCGCCCTTGTGCATTTGGATCTGCCCAAGGTTCGGTGGAGAGGGCCATGGCCGAAGAGGTTGGTTAGGGATCGAAAGATTTCGGGTCGATTGGATCGCGGAGCAAAGGAAGGGAGATGCGCGCACTCGGAAGAAATGGTGGGCGGTTGGCTCTGCGATAGCCTACCATTCCTCTTATATAGCAGGAGTTGCCCGCCAAATCAGGGGGCCGTTACCGCGCGATGATTACGCCAGAAGTTACCGTTGAGTTACCTTAACGGCTAGTTTGACCACGCCTGACGGTCCAACTCCAGCCACTCGGCTCGTTAAGTCACTCGCCGAGACCGCGTCTCGTTGGCTCGACTCGCCCAGGACGCGACTCGGTTCGCCGGATTTTTTCCTTTATACAGGAGCCCGCCGACGATTCGACTGGATGCCAACTTGAAGTCGTATACTCCGACTGCCAGCAGCCACTCACGCCCAATCAACGACGGCCTCGGGGACTACTGATGGGGATACGCCTACTGGGGTATACTCAGCGGGACGTTCGGCCCAGCCCAAGGTGGCGAGTGGGCCTGCAGAACGGCGAGTGGATCAAAGCCCAGCAAGGTATCAGGCGAGTGGATCGTGAAGGCCCAGGCGAGTAGATAGGCCCAGTCGGTCTAGGTTAAACGATTACAGTCAGAATCGAATCGGTTGAGATATGTAAACCCTAGGGGAGGTGAGCTTATATAAACCTCCCTATGGGGTGAGTAGAGACATGTTCCCTCATACACCCAAGCAACTCGCTGCCTAGTCGCCGAGTTCGCCCTTTGTAAACACATCCATAATACAATCTAGCAGGAGTAGGTCTTTACCCTCCGGGGGGCCGAACCTGGGTAAAACCCTGTGTCTCTGCCCTCATCTCGCACCGCAGATGGCTGGCCGCCCTTGCCCCTCGTTCTACTACTCGCTGCCGATTGCAGCATCTGCCGTGGCCATTCCCACGACATGACCCGCTTCTCTGTCTCCCCTCTGGACTTCTTGTCCCCACGGAAAGTTATTGACTTTGACGTTTGTCCCGTCCAATTCCGAGAATATTTCTTTACTAACTTTTCTGAAACCAAAAACAGAAGAAAACAGGCAACTGACACTGTGGCAAATTTTTAATAGGTTAGTACCAGAAAACATGTAAAAAGCACCTCAAAGTGTAGACAAAGCTAAGCAAAGTAGATACTAAACAAGCATGGAGCATCAAAAATTATAGATACGTTTCCGACGTATCAAGCATCCCCAAGCTTAACTCCTGCTCGTCCTCGAGTAGGTAAGTGATAAAAAGAATAACTTTTGAGGTGACATGCACCCTCACAATAAAGATCCAACCATTTGCAAGCATTGAAAGCCGGGATCAAAGAACTCTAAGCATGTGCATGAAAGATGGAGTTCTAACAATAGGACATAGTAACTATGCATGCAACATGAAAGGCTACAAACAAAGATCATGAATAACATGCATTGAAAAACGTTTGTTTGTTTCACATACAGAAAACATGGCATAGTGGCAATCAGCTTGTCCCTCATAGATTAGCAATATAGATGCATAGGACACCTTCAAAGTTCAAAAGGGTGACTAGAAACAAATAGCACAAGAACAAGTAATATCACAATATGCATCAATCAATAAGCTTTGGAACAGTGCACATAGAATGTCAACTATGCTCTCCTAATGGTGCCTAAAGGTAGAAGGTGGAGACTCAATAGTGGTGGAAGAAAGGCCTTTTATAAAGGAAGCAGTGATTTCAAGTTTCAAAAAGATCTTCCAAAATTTTTGGTACTTGTTGGCTTTCATCCCTCATTGCCCCTATCATAAGCATCTTGAAGTGATTAAGGTTAAAGTGAACAAAGATGGAGTATATGCTTGACGAAGTATTAGTTGGCAATCTCAAGTCCCTTGAATACGAGGGCCAGACCTCATGCTACTCAACTTTAGTCACCTATAAGTTCTTGTCATTGCAAGTATTTGCATATCATTGAGAACCGCCAACGGGGTACCCCTTGCACATGGTACATGAGCTTTCCCATAACCAAAATGACAAGGCAAGCAGACAATGAGCATCTCAGCAATCTTCTTATTAACCATAGGAATATGGCACTTTTACCTCTCTTTTGTCTTTTCTCAGTGTGTCTCTTTTTTTATAAGAAGAATGATTCATAGATGTCAGTATGGTGATGCTGCAAGTTTCCACCATGATTAGGCATGGCTTAGGCTAGCGGCCCAGACGTTTCTCTAACACATGATACAAACTCCATGGACTTACAATTTCCCTCTTTATTTCACACCGGTGACATCCATAGACAAAAGAGCATGATATCAACTGAGTACAAAGTACAAGTGTAATGTTGAAAACGTTCCCCGTGACAGCATGGTTCTGCTAATTACAACGTGTAAGTGCAAGCATATACAACATAGATGACACAATGGTTCAAGTTTATTAGGGGAAAGAATATAAAATGTGCCATCAAGTTTGTGAGGGCTTTAATCACTAAGTTTTCACATAAGAAAGAGACTTTTTAACTGGAAGATAGCTGAAAACAAGAATATACTTGGAATGGTGTAACACACCATGCATAGGAGTTTATAGTGGACACTTTGGAATATCTTGGTTTCTTGGGAGTTGGAAGCATGAGTAGAACTTACTCATACAATTGGAGGCTAGCAAAAGACTGGGAGCAACCAACTAAGAGAGCAATAATGGCCATAATCATGTAGTGCAACAAAGCATTACTAATCAAAGCATAGAGTGGTACTACAAGTCAAGGACTAAATGATCATAGAGGCTAATGGTGACTTGTCATAGTCATAACATAGTGTGAGTATGTGACAAGTTAACTCAAACAAAGCATTAAAGGAGAATACCACAATACTATGCTTTTGCATGCTAAAACAACGCATAATTTCTTCAAGGCACACTAAGCAATCCCAATTGTTTGGAACAAGACATGCTACAACAATAATTACTAAGCATAAGGTCAAAACAACACCTAGCATGTCATGCTAAAGTCTAAGTCACAGTCAATGCAAGATCCTCTTGCACTTTCAAGCAAGAACTTACTACTCCTTTCCAACACCAAGCAACTTATTTGCAAAACAACACAGCGAGAACGGGGGTCCAAACTACTTTATTCAAGCAAATTAAACAACCTAAGCAAAGCAAACGAAAACTAAGACGCTCCAAGAACAACACAACTTGTGCATGAAACAATAAAACGAAGTGTCTAGACAGACCTGAGCTTTTTATTGATGAAGAAGGGGATGCCTTGGGCATCCCCAAGCTTTGACGCTTGTACCTCTTCGATATTTCTTGGAGTGACACCGGGGTGGCATTGATACGCCCAATTTGCATCACCTTTCTATATCATAATTTACCTCTATTCATTGATATATGTCTTATTATGAGGTATTACTTATGTATTTTCCACTGTTTTTGCATGTTGGATGATTCTTGGAGGATGGACTGCTGGAGTCTGGATTCTGATGGAAAAGAGGGCGTTTTGATGCAATTTCACGAAGATCGGAAAAATACCAGAAAAATATGGGAAAATATTATTTTTCCAGAAGATTGAGGAAGCCATAAGGAGGGACAAAGAAGGGCCGCAGGGGGCCCACACCCCCTAGGCACGGGCCCACCTGACCCCGCGCCTAGGGCAGGTGTGGCCCACCTGCCCGGCTCCCGACTCCAACCCTTCGCCTATATATTCCCTACGGAACCCTAAGGCCAGGGAGGCGACCGCAGATAGATTTCCGCCACCTCTGGGGGGAGGAAAACACCAAGAGAGAAAGATCTCACCGGCAGACAGATTTCTGCCGAGGGAATTCCTTCCCGGAGAGGGGAGATCGTCGCCATCAACACCATCATCAAGCTAGGCTTCATCGGGATCATCATCATCATCCACACCATCATCTCCACTAGCACCATCATCACCACTCCGTCCCACTGTAACAATTGTGTTGGATATTGCTTTATTTCTTAGGGGAAACTTTCCTGGTGTTAATTACTATTGTAGTTGATGCTTGTGAGTGGAACCATTGGATTATTGTTTATGTTCAGATTGTTATCCATTATCATATCATCGTTGATCTTGATCCATATGATGTCTTATGAGTAGTTCGTTTAGTTCTTGAGGACATGGGAGAAGTCATGTTGTTATTAGTGGATTTGTGTTGAGTTATTATTCAACGGTTTAGTATTTAAGTTGTGGTGCTATTCTTATAGTGGTGTCATGTGAATGTCGACAACATGATACTTCACCATTTATGGGCCTAGGGGAATGCATTGTGTATTTGTCTACTAATTGTGGGGTTGCCGGAGTGACAGAAACCTGAACCCCCGTTAGGACACCTTTGCACAAGGGAGTGTAGGATCTTAGAGTTTAAGGCTGTGGTTAGATTTATATCTTAATTACTTTGTAGTTACGGATGTTTGTAGGGGGTTTAATCACAAGTATGTATTAGTCCAAGTAAGGTCGGTACATTAGCACAGGTTCACCCACACAACACTTACAACACCAGAGAAGAGTACTCAGCTATATGAAGCGAAAGCACTTGACAAAATTCCCATGTGTCCTCGAGAACGTTTGGTCCTTATAAGTATTTCCACCGGCTTGTCCTTTACTAAGAAAGGATTGGGCCACTTGCTGCATTTGTTCTTTGTTACTTGCACTTTGTTTTGTTGCTTTATCAGAAAACCACTAAAAATCCGTTTGCTAAGTATTCACAGGGATTTCCTGCTCCATACCACTATTCAGCACCTTCTGCTCCTCGTTGGGATCGACACTCCTATTTATTGAAAGTACTAAGATACACGCCTATATTTGTGGGTCATCAGGCATCCCCAAGCTTGAGCTTTTTTCCATTCTTCATCTCATTACATCATTCTCTCTCTACACCTGAAAATTTTCCTTCATACAAAACTTCACACAATCTTCATTATCAACATTAGTTTATTCAAAAGATATTAGACCTCTGGCAAAGCTTTGGAGCAGCAAGGATTTTCACTAAAAACACAATATACTATAGAAAATCCTTCAAAAAGTTCAATTCACCTTAAAGAGAACTCAAAAAGGAATCAATAAGAAGCAAATGCAAATAATAGCATAAATCTGTCAAAATATACCAGCAGGTAGAAACCGATTTTTACGAACATCTTCTGTTGCTCAAATAAAAAAGTGTTGAACTAACGAAAGTTATCTAACATACTGGGGGATTTATTCATAAATTTTCAGCTCAATACGGCTTACATAGACTCCTCACTAATTTTTATGGTGGAGGACAGAAATCTGTTTCGGGACAGCAACTCCCCAAATCTTACTTTCCTCTCATTAGAGGTCATTCTTGGCACAAAAAACAAACAAAAAGGATAAGGAGACGTCATTACTGTAGTAATGACTTCCAAGACTCAAGGAAACTCTTGGGTTATCTCCCAACAAGTATTTTTCTTTAACGCCTTTAAGTTAGGATTGATAGCTTGAGAAGATGCTCACATAATAATTATGAATTGAAGTCAAAGAGAGAATCAAGAAGAACATTCAAAACACATTTAAGTCTAACCCACTTCCTATGTATAGGAATATTGTATGCAAATAAATTCACAAAGAACAAAGTGACAGGCATAGTAAGATGAAATAAGAGCAACTTCAAAACTTTCAGCACATAGAGAGGTGTTTTAGTACCATGAAAACTTCTACAACCATACTTTCCTCTCTCATAATAATTTTTAGTAGCATCATGAATAAACTCAACAATATAGCTATCACATAAAGCATGCTTTTCATGATCTACAAACACATAATTTCTATCAAGCTCAAAAACAGTGGGATTAAAACCTCCACAGGTTTTATCCAAAGTAGATATTTTAAAAGGATCCACAAGAACATAACATTCATACTCCTTAGGTAAGCATGGGGGACAATCAAATAATGTAAGGGATAAAGAGTTACTCTCATTAGAAGGTAGGCATGGGTAGATCCATTCTTCCTCCTTTTGTTCATCACTCTCCCCCTCTTTTTCATCTCCATACCACTGTTTAGCACCTTCTGCTCCTCGTTGGGATCGACACTCCTATTTATCGAAAGTACTACGATACACCCCCTATACTTGTGGGTCATCAAGACTATTTTCTGGCGCCGTTGCCGGGGAGTGAAGCGCTATTGAAGAGTGGAACTGGTAAAGGAAACTTCTACTGTGAGTATTTCTTTTGTTACTGCTTGTTACTTTGTTTCCAATATGGATAACCCACTTGGTTTTCTGTTTGGGAAAACTACTACCACTGCTAGGGTAGTAGATGAACCACCACCTGTTGAGATAGATCCTTTTAAGATACCTACAAGTATTGTTGATCGTGTTATGGATAATTATTATTTTAGGGATAGAACTGTCCATCCTGGTGATCATTTGCTCTTTTATCCATGAATTATGCGGGTTGTTTAAGTGTGCAGGTATCACAACTGAACATGTTAAGAAGAATTTACTCTCTATATCCTTGCAAGGGAGATCCGAAGAATGGTATAAGCTGCTGAAGAATGGACGATCCATGGAATGGGAGGAGATGACACCTCTCTTTTATTCTAAATTTTATCCTCCCAGTGAGATTCATAAGGATAGAAATATGATATATAACTTTTGGCCTCGTGATGGAGAAAGTATAGCTCAAGCTTGGGGGAGATTGAAGTTACTAATGCTTAAATGTCCTATTCATGAACTCCCTATCAATATTATTATCAATTACTTTTATGCTAGGCTTTCTCTTCATGATAAAGATTTACTAGATGCTTCTTGTGCTGGATCATTCACACGTATGAAGGAATAAGCTAAATGGGATCTACTGGACCGTATTCAAGAAAAACATCAAGCTTCAAGAATGACAAAGGAAGAAAGTCAGGTATAAACTATGATTATGAATGCATTAAATCTTTTATGGGAACGAACGACTTCCATGATATTAGCAATGAGTTTGGTCTTGATCCTCAAGTTCTTGCAAAATGTTTTAATGCCTTTGCCTATTATATTGAAATTCCCAAGAAAGAGTGGGACAAGTACCGTGCTCCTTATAAAGATATTGTCACCCACGTTCTGCTATACGAGGTTTGTCTTGTTGATTATATTTTGCCTGAAACTTATGTGGAGAAAATCCCTTTTCCTGCTAAGGTAAGGGAACATTCCATTATAGCTAATGTGGTTAGCAGAAGTGCAAAGAAAACTGTGGAGCCTGATGAGCTCATTGATATTGCGCCTGTGGTAGCTTTTGTGAAAGATCTTGTCACTAGAAATATAGAGGATGAGCATATTGTCTTCTATGAAGACACTGCTAATATTGTTTCTCATCCTAAAAAAGCTAGAAAAGCTAGTGTCCCGGTGCTTTCTATTAGAATTGGTAATCATACCTATTATGGTTTATGTGATATTGGTGCTAGTTCTAGTGCTATTCCTTATGAGCTTTACAGGGAAATTATGCATGAAATTGGTCCTTGTGAGCTTAAATACATTGATGTGGTTATTCACCTTGCCAATAGAGAGCAAGTTTGCCCCATTGGCATTGTAAGAGATGTGGTGGTCCATTGTGGTAAGATTAAATATCCTGCTGATTTTCTAGTAGTTGGTAAAGAAGCTAGTAAAACCTATCATATTATCTTTGGTAGAACCTTCCTGAATACTTGTGGGGCTATTATAGATTGTAGGAAGGAAAAAGTTTCGACTAAGTTTGATGGAGAATCTTATGAGTTTAATTTTTCCAAATTTGCCAAAGCTCCTTATGAAAAAGAACTGCCTAATGATGATTTCGGGATTGAACAATTTTCTGCTATTTCTCTTGCTCCTAACAATGCCTTGCAGCAGTTTATGGATGATCATTAAAGAGATGTCTTCATGAAGGAAGGAAATGAGATTGACGAGGTTTTCCTTCGTCAGCCTGAGTTACTTAAGCATAATCTACCTGTGGAAGATTTTGGTACCACACTACCACCTAAAGAGGACCTTGTTTTCGAATTAAAACCTTTACCTGATGATCTTAAATATGCTTATCTTGACAATAAGAAAGTGTATCCTGTTATTAGTTCTAAACTTTCAGGAAAGGAAGAAGAAAGGTTATTGGAAGTGTTGAAGAAACACCAAGGAGCTATGGGTTATATGTAACGTCCCGAAAAATCATGTTTTCAAAGCTTTGCATATCATCCATGCATGCATATTCATTTAGAGTTCAATTTCAAACTCTTTTGAAAGAAACAGAAACTTTGGGTGCTATTATTTCATGTGAGCAAGCTTTGATTCAATGCCACTCTCTAGTGAGGGAATATTTGTTTTGGAACCATTGTTTTGAGTCATTGGATTGGTAGGTTGAGTTCCAAGCTTGGACAAAATTTTCCAAACAAAATTTGGTATTAAAACCATTTTCAAATCTTTATCAAATCATGTGCTAAGGCACTGTTTATTTTGAATTTTCAAAAGGACCAAGCAAGTCTAATGAGACAGCATGGTTTTATATTCAAAAGAATGCAGGTTACACTTTACAAAAAATCCAGAAAGATTTGGAATTCAAATGCTTTTGAATTTGTTTGAAAAAGATTCCTGAAAATTGATTTGGAAAAAGAAAAGGATTGAAATAGAAATGGGCTGGCGCTAGCTTTTCAGCTAAAACAACCCACGGGCCACTCCTCTCTCTCTTTCCTCACCATGAGAACCCACCCCTCGCTGACTACTGGGCCCCGTCCACGTCACCGTCGTCTTCCCCAAATCCCGCGAAGAACACGTCGCCGCTGCTGTTGCTGGCGTTGATCGCGCAGCGTAATTGCCATTGATTCTCCAGGCGTTTCCTGCCGAGCCCCTACCTACTTAAACCCCTCCGCACCGCGAGTCTTTCCCCTCACTCAGCACCCCCACTCATTCGCAGCTGTCAGTAACACCGCTGCCCGACGCACTCCGGCGACCTATTCCGGTGAACCCCTTGCTCCCCTTCACCTCTCGTTCGTACGATCTTGCCTGTCTTTCCCGTGCGCATCTTCTCACACTTTCGGTTTGCTCTATAACACCCCAGGTCGTCGTCTCCGTCGAGCCCCGCGAACGACCGAAGCGCCGCCCGACTCCGACGAACAATCACGGTAAAACCAGACCGCCCCTTGACCCCTAGTTCATACGACTGTGTTCGCCTCACCTCTGTGCATCTCCTAATTCCTTTCGTTCATCTTATTGCGCCATAGAACGTCGCTTCCGTCTCCTGCAGTGAACACCCGACGCCACGCACAACTCCGACGAGCCCCAGCGACCTCCACGGTGCACCCCTTCGCCAACGAAGACCACCTCGAGCACCAGCGTCATCACGCGAACTCGGTGAGCTATTCCACTGCCTCCCTCGCTTCCTGTATTGCCGGCAACATCACCGCCCGAGCGCGCAGCCACCAGCCACCGTCGCACGCCGCCCATCTTTGGCCAAACGCTTGTGCGCCGTTGGATCTTGATCTGATGCGTAGAATTAGATCACTTAGTGAAGCGGTAAGTTTAGATCTGAGCCGTGCGATGCACTTTTAATCTAACGATCCAGAAAGCCTGAACCGCGTGAAACGGTATCAACCAATCAGAGAGCGCCGCGTGGCTAGTTCTTTGTTTTAAAAGCAGAATTTAGATCTATTAGTGATTCAAACTTGTAAAATTCATAACTTTTGATTCCCACGTTCAAATTTTGCAAATTTTATATCATTGGTATCAGGAGAGAAAATCCTATCTTTTTATGCAATGTGTTTAATGTTTTGCCTCTGTAAAGATGGCTTTCTTTTGCAGAAACTTGTGTAGGCTTATTTTGGATATAGAAATGATTTGAAAAATGTTAAAAAAATCAAATAAGGTCCATTTTGAGTATATTGGATTTGTTTATGTTTTAGTACTATTTAATTGTCTTGTTTGGTGTAGAAAAATCATCACATGGCATTTGCATGCATTCATATATTTTTATTTGTATATTTTGATATGTGATTTTGGTGCCATTATTTTATGTGTAGATTTCGGTGCAAATAGTGATTGTGATTGTGAAGATTGTTGCTACTCCACAAACTACCAAGGCAAGTGGTGCTTCATGATTTTATTCCTATATTTTTCAACTATGCACTAGAAATATTTTGTATAGGACTTGCATGAATATTTTGATCTATATGCTATGCTTGGGAAATCCTAGTAGTGGTAGAATTGCTAGAAACTTCTCTAAGTTAAGATGCTTACCATTACCATGGTTAGCCTAGCTAGTAGCAACCAAGGATGGTTATACATTCATGTTATGTGAAAATATTTCTAAGTCTTTGGACTTGTGTTTTTGCTTAATAAAACAACTAAGTGAATGAACCACCTGGGTGGAATGGAAAGAATGGTTTGTGTTGAGTGGTTATACAAGGCCCATTTCTATGGTTACCTTGTGTATCTCACTTGTGGAAAGCCACCCAGGAACAAAGGGATTTGAGATGCCAAATGTTAAGAAGCTTCTAGTGCAGCCACATGGCAATATGGGCTCTGCCTGGATCATATAGGTTACAATAACTTAGCCATTTGGACAGTTGGTGGTAGTGGTATGATAGGTTGGAACGCGTCCATTTGGTCTAAGGGAAGGCTTTTGAAAGGTCCTGTCTTGGTGAAAATCAAGTCTTGTGGGGAAAGTGCACAACCTCTGCAGATGGAAGAATCTAAGTACTTAGCCATGTCCCTGGTATTGGAAAACTTGAGCATCAAGACATGGAAGCTATCAAGAATCTCCTCATCCTAATTTCTAAGTTAAAACTTGTGGTTGAACAAGGGTGAAGGTACACCAATTTCTATTGGTGTTTCCTTGGGAAAGGTTTTGTCAAAGAAAAACTTAGTGTTTTCAACTAATAGAAGGTAGGCATGGGTAGATCCATTCTTCCTCCTTTTGTTCATCACTCTCCCCCTCTTTTTCATCTCCATACCACTGTTTAGCACCTTCTGCTCCTCGTTGGGATCGACACTCCTATTTATAGAAAGTACTACGATACACCCCCTATACTTGTGGGTCATCAAGACTATTTTCTGGCGCCGTTGTCGGGAAGTGAAGCGCTATTTAAGAGTGGAACTGGTAAAGGAAACTTCTACTATGAGTATTTATTTTGTTACTTCTTGTTACTTTGTTTCCAATATGGATAACCCACTTGGTTTTCTGTTTGGGAAAACTACTACCACTGCTAGGGTAGTAGATGAACCACCACCTGTTGAGATAGATCCTTTTAAGATACCTACAAGTATTGTTGATCGTGTTATGGATAATTATTATTTTAGGGATAGAACTGTCCATCCTGGTGATCATTTGCTATTTTATCCATGAATTATGCGGGTTGTTTAAGTGTGCAGGTATCACAACTGAACATGTTAAGAAGAAGTTACTCTCTATATCCTTGCAAGGGAGAGACGAAGAATGGTATAAGCTGCTGAAGAATGGACGATCCATGGAATGGGAGGAGATGACACCTCTCTTTTATTCTAAATTTTATCCTCCCAGTGAGATTCATAAGGATAGAAATATGATATATAACTTTTGGCCTCGTGATGGAGAAAATATAGCTCAAGCTTGGGGGAGATTGAAGTTACTAATGCTTAAATGTCCTATTCATGAACTCCCTAACAATATTATTATCAATTACTTTTATGCTAGGCTTTCTCTTCATGATAAAGATTTACTAGATGCTTCTTGTGCTGGATCATTCACACGTATGAAGGAATAAGCTAAATGGGATCTAATGGACTGTATTCAAGAAAACACTGAAGCTTGGGAGAATGACAAAGGAAGAAAGTCAGGTATAAACTATGATTATGAATGCATTAAATCTAATATGGGAACTGACGACTTCCGTGATATTAGCAATGAGTTTGGTCTTGATCCTCAAGTTCTTGCAAAATGTTTTAATGCCTTTGCCTATTATATTGAAATTCCCAAGAAAGAGTGGGACAAGTACCATGCTCCTTATAAAGATATTGTCACCCACGTTCCTGCTAGCAGAGAGGTTTGTACTGTTGATTCTATTTTGCCTGAACCTTATGTGGAGAAAATCCCTTTTCCTGCTAAGCTAAGGGAACATTCCATTATAGCTAATGTGGTTAGCAGAAGTGCAAAGAAAACTATGGAGCCTGATGAGCTCATTGATATTGCTCCTGTGGTAGCTATTGTGAAAGATCTTGTCACTAGAAATATAGAGGATGAGCATATTGTCTTCTGTGAAGACGCTGCTAATATTGTTTCTCATCCTAAAAAAGATAGAAAAGCTAGTGTCCCGGTGCTTTCTATTAGAGTTGGTAATCATAGCTATTATGGTTTATGTGATATTGGTGCTAGTTCTAGTGCTATTCCTTATGAGCTTTACAGGGAAATTATGCATGAAATTGGTCCTTGTGAGCTTAAAGACATTGATGTGGTTATTCACCTTGCCAATAGAGAGCAAATTTGCCCCATTGGCATTGTAAGAGATGTGGTGGTCCATTGTGGTAAGATTAAATATCCTGTTGATTTTCTAGTACTTGGTAAAGAAGCTAGTAAAACCTATCCTATTATCTTTGGTAGACCCTTCCTGAATACTTGTGGGGCTATTATAGATTGTAGGAAGGAAAAAGTTTGGACTAAGTTTGATCGAGAATCTTATGAGTTTAATTTTTCCAAATTTGCCAAAACTCCTTATGAAAAAGAACTGCCTAATGATGATTTCGGGATTGAAGAATTTTCTGCTATTTATCTTGCTCCTAACAATGCCTTGCAGCAGTTTATGGATGATCATGAAAGAGATGTCTTCATGAAGGAAAGAAATGAGATTGACGAGGTTTTCCTTCGTCAGCCTGAGTTACTTAAGCATAATCTGTTTCGGGACAGCAACTCCCCAAATCTTACTTTCCTCTCATTAGAGGTCATTCTTGGCACAAAAAGCAAACAAAAAGGATAAGGAGACGTCATTACTGAAGTAATGACTTCCAAGACTCAAGGAAACTCTTGGGTTATCTCCCAACAAGTACTTTTCTTTAACGCCTTTAATTTAGGCTTGATAGCTTGAGAAGATGCTCACATAAGAATTATGAATTAAAGTCAAAGAGATAATCAAGAAGAAAATTCAAAACACATTTAAGTCTAACCCACTTCCTATGCATAGGAATCTTGTATGCAAA
Organism: Avena longiglumis; assembly: GCA_030063025.1. Lineage (NCBI taxonomy): Eukaryota > Viridiplantae > Streptophyta > Magnoliopsida > Poales > Poaceae > Avena > Avena longiglumis. Next base: position 32,989,233 of record CP125978.1, read on the forward strand.
TAAATTTACAAAGAACAAAGTGACCGGCATAAGAAGATGAAACAAGAGCAATTTCAAAACTTTCAGCACATAGAGAGGTGTTTTAGTACCATGAAAACTTCTACAACCATACTTTCATCTCTCATAATAATTTTTAGTAGCATCATGAATAAACTCAACGATATAGCTATCACATAAAGCATGCTTTTCATGATCTACAAACACATAATTTCTATCAAGCTCAAAAACAGTGGGATTAAAACCTCCACAGGTTTTATCCAAAGTAGATATTTTAAAAGGATCCACAAGATCATAACATTCATAATCCTTAGGTAAGCATGGGGGACAATCAAATAATGTAAGGGATAAAGAGTGTAGGGTTTCGTAGCATGGAAAACAAAAAATTTCTACCGCATACAAACAAACAAGCCAAGATCTATCTACTAGATTGTAGCAATGAGTCGATGGAATAACTCACCCTCGAAGATTCCAAAGTGTTTAATGAGAGCAGATTCTCGTGGGTGGTGTAGTCGTACTCTTCCCGATCTCAAGATCACGTAGACGATCCTTCCGGCGCTGCGTTCCGGCAACGCTTCCGTAGTCGGTCACATGTTCGGTACTCGACGAAGACCTTCCTCTCCCTTGTTCCAGCAGGCAGCGAAGGTTGTAGCACTCTCCTCGCGATTCCGGCATCACAACGGCGTGGTACCGAAAGTAGAGGGGAGATCTCGCAGGGCTTCGCCTTAAGCCGGAGCGAGTATGGTGGACTATGAGAGAGAGCCTCGGCGATCTAGGGTTTAGACACACCAAGGAGGGGGCAAGGCCGGCGGCTAGGGTTTGCCCTAGGCGGCGGCGAGATGCCCTGGGCGGCGGCGGCTATGGTGGGCGGCGGTGGCTAGGGTTACGGTTTAGAGAGGGGCAACTTGTGTGCTAGGAGGGGCAGCCCTACCCCTTCTTATATAGGTGGGAGGCGCCGACCAAGGGGAGGGGAGTCCCTCCCCAACTCGGATCCCAAGTGGGATGGAGGTGGAGGGGAGGAACTCCTCCCCAAGTAGGTTTCCTACTTCCCCTCCACCTCACAAAATAGCCGTTTGACTTTTCAAATTGGCGTTTGAATTTTCAAACTAGGATTTGATTAAACCCTTTATTTTGTTCAGCGATGACACCTAGTACATGATGCAACATTCCAACTTGATATGACACATTCATGTACCCTTCCTCCGAGTGCCGACATTAACCTTCTAGAACATTCCCGATGAAAACACCGGAACCATTCTCCAACCCCGAAACAGGACTTTCCTTATATGAATCTTATTCTCCGGACCATTCCGGATATCCTCGTGATATCCCGGATCCCATCCGAGACTCCGAAAAATATTCGGTCTCTTACTCATCATTCCATAACTACTCAAACAACGTCGAATCCTTAAGTGTGTCTCCCTACGGTTCGTGAATTATGCGGACATGATTGAGACACTTCTCCGAACAATAACCAATAGAGGAATCTGGAAATTCATATGGCTCCCACATATTTCTACGATTACTTCGCGATCGAATGAACCACTTACATACGATACCAATTTCCCTTTGTCTCACGATAGTTTACTTATCCAAGGTTATGATCGTCGGTATCTCTGCATACCTAGTTCAACCTCGTTATCGATAAGTACTCTTTTCTCGTTCCCGTGATATGTGATCCCTTGTGATCCAGTCACATGCTTGCAAGATAATTGGATGACATTTCACCGAGAGGGCCCAGAGTATATCTATCCGTCATATGGATGGACAAATCCCACTCTTGATCCATGTGTCTCAACCAATACTTTCCGAACACTCAATGCCACCTTTATAGCCACCCAGTTACGGTGTGGTGTTTGATTTCATCAAAGCATCCTTCCGGTGAAGGTGATAAGCATGATCTCATGGTCGAAGGAATTAGGTTACTATGTATCAGAAAGCATATAGCAATTGAACTATTAAAATGACTTGATCTTTATGCTACGCTTATCTATAGGAGTATGTCCACCATATAATTCTCCTAATGATATGATCTTGTTGTTAATAACATCTCAATGTTCATTATAGGGAAACCACAATCATTTATTAATCAACAAGCTAGTATTATAAAGAGGCTTTACTAGGGACTCTATTTTAGTTTACAAATCACACAAGTATTAATGTTTCCTTGTTAATACTATTATAGCATGAATGTAAACATTTATCATAAACACAAAGATATAATAATAACTACATTTATTATTGCCTCTAGGGCATATCTCCAACAAAGAGTTACTCTCATTAGAAGGTAGGCATGGGTAGATCCATTCTTCCTCCTTTTGTTCATCACTCTCCCCCTCTTTTTCATCTCCATACCACTGTTTAGCACCTTCTTCTCCTCGTTGGGATCGACACTCCTATTTATCGAAAGTACTATGATACACCCCCTATACTTGTGGGTCATCAAGACTATTTTCTGGCGCCGTTGTCGGGGAGTGAAGCGCTATTTAAGAGTGGAACTGGCAAAGGAAACTTCTACTATGAGTATTTATTTTGTTACTTCTTGTTACTTTGTTTCCAATATGGATAACCCACTTGGTTTTCTGTTTGGGAAAACTACTACCACTGCTAGGGTAGTAGATGAACCACCACCTGTTGAGATAGATCCTTTTAAGATACCTACAAGTATTGTTGATCGTGTTATGGATAATTATTATTTCAGGGATAGAACTGTCCATCGTGGTGATCATTTGCTCTTTTATCCATGAATTATGCGGGTTGTTTAAGTGTGTAGGTATCACAACTCAACATGTGAAGAAGAAGTTACTCTCTATATCCTTTCAAGGGAGAGCCGAAGAATGGTATAAGCTGCTGAAGAATGGACGATCCATGGAATGGGAGGAGATGACACCTCTCTTTTATTCTAAATTTTATCCTCCCAGTGAGATTCATAAGGATAGAAATCAGATATATAACTTTTGGCCTCGTGATGGAGAAAGTATAGCTCAAGCTTGGGGGAGATTGAAGTTACTAATGCTTAAATGTCCTATTCATGAACTCCCTATCAATATTATTATCAATTACTTTTATACTAGGCTTTCTCTTTATGATAAAGATTTACTAGATGCTTCTTGTGCTGGATCATTCACACGTATGAAGGAATAAGCTAAATGGGATCTACTGGACCGTATTCAAGAAAACACTGAAGCTTCGAAGAATGACAAAGGAAGAAAGTCAGGTATAAACTATGATTATGAATGCATTAAATCTTTTATGGGAACGAACGACTTCCATGATATTAGCAATGAGTTTGGTCTTGATCCTCAAGTTCTTGCAAAATGTTTTAATGCCTTTGCCTATTATATTGAAATTCCCAAGAAAGAGTGGGACAAGTACCGTGCTCCTTATAAAGATATTGTCACCCACGTTCCTGCTAGCACAGAGGTTTGTACTGTTGATTATATTTTGCCTGAAACTTATGTGGAGAAAATCCCTTTTCCTGCTAAGGTAAGGGAACATTCCATTATAGCTAATGTGGTTAGCAGAAGTGCAAAGAAAACTGTGGAGCCTGATGAGCTCATTGATATTGCGCCTGTGGTAGCTATTGTGAAAGATCTTGTCACTAGAAATATAGAGGATGAGCATATTGTCTTCTATGAAGACGCTGCTAATATTGTTTCTCATCCTAAAAAAGCTAGAAAAGCTAGTGTCCCGGTGCTTTCTATTAGAATTGGTAATCATACCTATTATGGTTTATGTGATATTGGTGCTAGTTCTAGTGCTATTCCTTATGAGCTTTACAGGGAAATTATGCATGAAATTGGTCCTTGTGAGCTTAAATACATTGATGTGGTTATTCACCTTGCCAATAGAGAGCAAGTTTGCCCCATTGGCATTGTAAGAGATGTGGTGGTCCATTGTGGTAAGATTAAATATCACCTGATTTTCTAGTAGTTGGTAAAGAAGCTAGTAAAACCTATCATATTATCTTTGGTAGAACCTTCCGAATACTTGTGGGGCTATTATAGATTGTAGGAAGGAAAAGTTTCACTAAGTTTGATGGAGAATCTTATGAGTTTAATTTTTCCAAATTTGCCAAAGCTCCTTATGAAAAAGAACTGCCTAATGATGATTTCGGGATTGAACAATTTTCTGCTATTTCTCTTGCTCCTAACAATGCCTTGCAGCAGTTTATGGATGATCATGAAAGAGATGTCTTCATGAAGGAAGGAAATGAGATTGACGAGGTTTTCCTTCGTCAGCCTGAGTTACTTAAGCATAATCTACCTGTGGAAGATTTTGGTACCACACTACCACCTAAAGAGGACCTTGTTTTCGAATTAAAACCTTTACCTGATGATCTTAAATATGCTTATCTTGACAATAAGAAAGTGTATCCTGTTATTATTAGTTCTAAACTTTCAGGAAAGGAAGAAGAAAGGTTATTGGAAGTGTTGAAGAAACACCAAGGAGCTATGGGTTATATGTAACATCCCGAAAAATCATGTTTTCAAAGCTTTGCATATCATCCATGCATGCATATTCATTTAGAGTTCAATTTCAAACTCTTTTGAAAGAAACAGAAACTTTGGGTGCTATTATTTCATGTGAGCAAGCTTTGATTCAATGCCACTCTCTAGTGAGGGAATATTTGTTTTGGAACCATTGTTTTGAGTCATTGGATTGGTAGGTTGAGTTCCAAGCTTGGACAAAATTTTCCAAACAAAATTTGGTATTAAAACCATTTTCAAATCTTTATCAAATCATGTGCTAAGGCACTGTTTATTTTGAATTTTCAAAAGGACCAAGCAAGTCTAATGAGACAGCATGGTTTTATATTCAAAAGTATGCAGGTTACACTTTACAAAAAATCCAGAAAGATTTGGAATTCAAATGCTTTTGAATTTGTTTGAAAAAGATTCCTGAAAATTGATTTGGAAAAAGAAAAGGGATTGGAAATAGAAATGGGCCTGGCGCTAGCTTTTCAGCCCAACAGCTAAAATAGCCCACCCGGGCCACTCCTCTCTCTGTCTTTCCTCACCCGCGCAGAACCCACCCCCCTCGCTGACTACTGGGCCCCGTCCACGTCACCGTCGTCTTCCCCAAATCCCGCGAAGAACACGTCGCCGCTGCTGTTGCTGGCGTTGATCGCGCAGCGTAATTGCCATTGATTCTCCAGGCGTTTCCTGCCGAGCCCCTACCTACTTAAACCCCTCGCGCATGAAGTCTTCCCTCACTCAGCACCCCACTCCGCCACCAGGCTGCGGCAATTCGAGTGCAACACCGCTGCCCGACGACTCGCGACCTATTCCGGTGAACCCTTGCTCCCTTCACCTCTCGTTAAATGCGAGCTTGCTGTCTTTCCTGCGCATCTTCTCACACTTCGGTTTGCTCTATAACACCCCAGTGTCGTCTCCGCCGAGCCCTTGAACGACCGACGCGCCGCCCGACTCCGACGAACAATCACAGTAAAACTAGACCGCCCCTTGACCCCTAGTTCATACGACTGTGTTCGCCTCACCTCTGTGCATCTCCTAATTCCTTTCGTTCATCTTATTGCGCCATAGAACGTCGCTTCCGTCTCCTGCAGTGAACACCCGACGCCACGCACAACTCCGAGCCAGCGGCGACCTCCGGTGCACCCCTTCGCCAACGAAGACCACCTCGAGCACCAGCGTCATCACGCGAACTCGGTGAGCTATTCCACTGCCTCCCTCGCTTCCTGTATTGCCGGCAACATCACCGCCCGAGCGTGCAGCCACCAGCCACCGTCGCACGCCGCCCATCTTTGGCCAAACGCTTGTGCGCCGTTGGATCTTGATCTGATGCGTAGAATTAGATCACTTAGTGAAGCGGTAAGTTTAGATCTGAGCTATGATGCACTTTTAATCTAACGATCCAGAAAGCCTGAACCGCGTGAAACGGTATCAACCAATCAGAGAGCGCCGCGTGGCTAGTTCTTTGTTTTAAAAGCAGAATTTAGATCTATTAGTGATTCAAACTTGTAAAATTCATAACTTTTGATTCCCAGGTTCAAATTTTGCAAATTTTATATCATTGGTATCAGGAGAGAAAATCCTATCTTTTTATGCAATGTGTTTAATGTTTTGCCTCTGTAAAGATGGCTTTTTTTTGCAGAAACTTGTGTAGGCTTATTTTGGATATAGAAATGATTTGAAAAATGTTAAAAAAATCAAATAAGGTCCATTTTGAGTATATTGGATTTGTTTATGTTTTAGTACTATTTAATTGTCTTGTTTGGTGTAGAAAAATCATCACATGGCATTTGCATGCATTCATATATTTTTGTTTGTATATTTTGATATGTGATTTTGGTGCCATTATTTTATGTGTAGATTTTCTGCAAATAGTGATTGTGATTGTGAAGATTGTTGCTACTCCACAAACTACCAAGGCAAGTGGTGCTTCATGATTTTATTCCTATATTTTTCAACTATGCACTAGAAATATTTTGTATAGGACTTGCATGAATATTTTGATCTATATGCTATGCTTGGGAAATCCTAGTAGTGGTAGAATTGCTAGAAACTTCTCTAAGTTAAGATGCTTACCATTACCATGGTTAGCCTAGCTAGTAGCAACCAAGGATGGTTATACATTCATGTTATGTGAAAATATTTCTAAGTCTTTGGACTTGTGTTTTTGCTTAATAAAACAACTAAGTGAATGAACCACCTGGGTGGAATGGAAAGAATGGTTTGTGTTGAGTGGTTATACAAGGCCCATTTCTATGGTTACCTTGTGTATCTCACTTGTGGAAAGCCACCCAGGAACAAAGGGATTTGAGATGCCAAATGTTAAGAAGCTTCTAGTGCAGCCACATGGCAATATGGGCTCTGCCTGGATCATATAGGTTACAATAACTTAGCCATTTGGACAGTTGGTGGTAGTGGTATGATAGGTTGGAACGCGTCCATTTGGTCTAAGGGAAGGCTTTTGAAAGGTCCTGTCTTGGTGAAAATCAAGTCTTGTGGGGAAAGTGCACAACCTCTGCAGATGGAAGAATCTAAGTACTTAGCCATGTCCCTGGTATTGGAAAACATGAGCATCAAGACATGGAAGCTATCAAGAATCTCCTCATCCTAATTTCTAAGTTAAAACTTGTGGTTGAACAAGGGTGAAGGTACACCAATTTCTATTGGTGTTTCCTTGGGAAAGGTTTTGTCAAAGAAAAACTTAGTGTTTTCAACTAATAGGAAAAACCTATTTTGAGCAAAGCAAGCCTAAGCTACACTTAGCCAAATGCATGTAGTGTCTAGATGCTAATATTCTACTAAGGTATCACTTGCCAATACTATTCCAAATGTATTGACCCACTGTGGCTATAACTTGTGATGTTGCTGGTTATTCTGATGATGATTAGGGGTTATGAGTCTACACTCAACATGCTTGCCTGTGGCACATGAAGACGAAGACTTATTTATCTTATTGTATATTTGAACTCTTGTATTAGGCCTGTGGCCATGGAGTTGTAAAAGACTATGTTTGTCTCTGGAATGATATGTAATAATGACCTTTGTTTCTGTGTACTTCATCTTAAACTGTGGATGCTAGCATTGATCCAGGGACTAGCATTGCAATCATAGGGATCCTTACCTTTATAAAGGGAGGGATCTTACAGATGGTATCAGAGCACTGTGTTGCCTGTAGGATTATGACCCTAGGATTGGATTAGAAACCACTAAGGAAAATTTTTCAACAATTTCCACACTTGTCCTTTTCTTCTTGCAAACTTTTCTAATTCTTATTTCTCATCTCTATTTGTAGATGAACTCCATCAACGAAGCTGTAAGGAAGGGACCACTCATGACCATGACCCTGGAGTGTGAGACAGAATTCCCCAAGGCTCTCAAGGACCTCATGGTTGTCATGGGAATACATGGTGCAGCCGTGTACAAAGGTTTTCCCGTGATGGATGAAGGAGTTGAGTACTGGTGGGTGCAACTTCACTTGTATAAAACCAAGGAAGACAACCACAAGGAATCAGGATGCTGCATGGTCACCAACTCAGTGATGCACACCACATTCTTTGACTCTAAAAGGGATGCAGCTTGGAAGGCCATCAAGGATCTTGGTGATAGACTCAAGTGCAGAATGCTAAACAACCAAAATGACCTTAGGGAAGAAAAGAAGCATACCCAAGAGTTAGAGGCTACCAACCAACGTTTAAGAGAGGACATCATAGACTTAGCAATGGAGTCATGTGATCAGGATCGACAGATTGCCTCTAGGGATGCCTTGTTAGCCAACTTGGCAAGTGAGATGGGATTGTAACGTATTTCTTTAGTTGGACCACCACACTTATCATTTTATTTCCCAAAAATCTTGTTTAAAATAAGTTGAACCTTGGATGCTTGTAATGGATTTATGTATGCCATGACTTGTGTGTTGTGATTGCCAAAGATATGCATGTGATTCCTTGTCTCGTGATTTATCTTTAATTGTGTTGATTCTAACCTTTTCTATCTTATAAATTAGATGCCTAATGTTACTATCAGCACGACTGAAGAGTTCAAGGGAACTCGATTTGGCACTCATCTTATTGAGCTCATTGGTCTGCTCAATCTTCCGCTTCCTAGCATCATGGTGCTTCCCCTCACCAAGTTTGAGAGGAAAGACCTTTGGGGCTTAAAGGTTAATCAGCCAAGACGCTAGACTGAGCCTACTACGGAGGCAATCATCTTCAAGTTTATGCATGACAACAGGGAGAGAGGCCTAGAGGTAGTCATGCAGGATTTACTTGCGCGTCTGTTAGGGAGACACTCTCGGGAGATTAGAGGTACTCACTTCCACGCCTTCGGAAGACGCGACGAGGATGGTGAGGCTATTGAGTTTGAGGATGCTGCTAGGGAGATGGAAGATACGATTCGTCTATACCTCCAGGACCTAGAGGTTCTTCTTAGGCACCTAGATACTGATAGGACCAACGTCATGCTTAGCAATGACGAGCTCTAGGTGCAGCTTCGGGAGAAGGACAAGCTCTTCGCGGAGCAAGATGAGATAGTCAAGGAAATGGAGGCCAAGTTCGAGAGTCAGGATAGAAACTTCAAGAGTCAAGAGAAAAGAGTCCAAGAGAGGAACAAGAGGATTCGAGAGATGACTGCAGAACTAGAGGCCAAGGACTTCGAGCTCGAGCATCAACAGGGTGTGATTGAGAGACTTTGTTCACAGAAGAGGGCTCTCAAGTCCAAGATAGAGGCCTTGACTACCAATGTCGAGGAATACAAGACCGCTATGGAGAATGCAGGTCTTACACTTGTTGATGAGGAGGTTGATGCAGGGGAGTAGTGATGACTACTCATTTACCTATCATTTACCATGCTTATGATTATTGAGTCGCAATGACCATCCAACATGTGGATGGCTTGCTATTGGTGTGTTTACTTTTCAAACTTGTTATTATGTCGTTGAACCTTATGACTTTTGATTGCTTGTTTTGGTGATTGTTTATGTGATGTATTGTGCAAGTTAAGCATATATGGGTATCTCGTTCTTATCCTTATGAAACTACAGATGCCTCCTCGACGTGCCAACCCCAACCCGAACAACAACAATGTCACCCCAGAGATGCAGCAGCTGATGACATCACAAGCACAGCTGATGCAAATGATGACAACTTTCATGCAGAATCAGAACAACAACAATAACAACAACAATAACAACAACAACAATAAGAACAATCCATCAGGTTTTGACATGCTTACCAGATTCTTAAGACTGAGGCCTGCTAAGTTCTCAGGAACTACTGATGCCATGGTGGCCAATGAGTGGCTTCGCTCAGTGAACAAGGATTTGGTAACCGTTGGCTGTACTGATGAAGAGAAAGTCAGGTTTGCAGCACACTTGTTGGAAGGACCAGCAGCTACTTGGTGGGATAACTTCCAGATCACCACTCCCATTAAGGATGTGACATGGGCTATCTTTGAAGATGGTTTCCGTACTGCTCACATCTCATCTGGAGTGATGAGTTTGAAGAAGAAGGAATTTCATAACTTGAAGCAGCGCCACCGCAGCGTGGCTGAATATATTGAGGAGTTCAACAATCTGGCGCGTTATGCCCCGGATGAAGTTGACATTGATGCTAAGAGGAAAGAGAAGTTACTCGAAGGATTGAACGATGAACTGAACCTGCAGCTGTCTGTGGCCTATGTCCCCACTTATCAGTCTCTTTGTGACAAGGCTGCCATCTTGGAGAGCAAGATGAAACATGTTGAAAGCAGGAAGAGGAAACACTCTGACAAGCACAGCTCGGGATCGTCTCACAAGCGTTCCCATTATGATGATAGTGGGAGTTCTGGATCCCACAAGCATGGAAAGTACAACAACAACCACAACCACAACCGTCATCATGAAAACAAGCATCACCGTAGTCATGACAATTGTAAGGTTCCCAACCTTTAATAAAGTAGAGATCCCTGTGTTTACAATGCTAGTCCCTGGATCAATAGCTAGCATCCACAATTAAGATGTAATATCAAGAAACAAAGGTCATAATACAACTTTATAACCAGGAATAAAATAATTTATTACATCTTACATAGCTCATTTGGCTATTACATTACATTGCAGCAGAATATCTATAAGCATGGGGTCCTTCATCTTCAAAGTGCCACAGGCAATCATGTTGATTGTAGACTTGTAATCCTATTCAACAAACTTCACTAACATCAAACAAACCTGCAACATAATAAGTTGCAGCCACAATGGTCAATACATTTGAATTGTATTGGCAAGTTTCACTACTATGTAGAAATAAGTGGATCCTATCATTACATGTATATTTGGCTAAGTAGGGTTTAGGCTCATTTGCAGAAAGCAATATAGTTTTGTCCTATCTTTTCAAAATAGTTTTGATCTTTTGTCAAATCTTTCTGAACTTCTTGGAAAACTCCAAGTGCTACTAATCCCTTGTTGTTACCATCAAGTTTTACTTTGAGAAATTGGAATGTCGAGATCTTCATAGTTTCAGGCCTTAGTTGCTCAGTATTGTCCATAACCGGGGACACGGCTAAGTACTTAGAATTTTTGATCTTCTGCAGAAGTTGTACACTTTACCCACATGACACAATCTCATCTTGATGCCACCAGTGGCCGCTGGATAAGTACTCACCAAGATGGATTACTGGAAGATTGAGAATGTGACAAAGTCTTTCCATAGGAGTCCTCCCAATACACAATGCTAGCTTGTCATCCAGGCACCAATGTAGGGTTTCAAGTTCCCTTACACAATTCTAGTTAACCTGAAGATGCCAATGCATGGGTCTTCCACTATGTAGTTGACTAAGCCAGAGCCCATTTAGCATGTGGCTGTACACGGAAGCCACTGTACGAGAAACATGTTCAATCTCTAAGTCCCTGGGTGGTTTCCTTCTAGTGCACATACAAAAGAGATAGCCATATAAACATGGTTCCTTTTGTTGCCACCTTGTCCAAGCTTGAGTATCCTTGTCCACCCAGGTGGTTCATTGAGTACTTGTTTTATTATATAAAACATATGTCTTTTCAATTCTTCATATAATCATATCATGTATCCCATCCCAATATATAGCAGTGCTAAGCTTACTACAACTACATTGTTTCCACTAAGGAATATATAAGGGTATCCTATTAGGATTTAGCATAGCATAAAATATAGAAATCCTTTTCATGCATGTTACAAAAATTCACTAAGTGTAATGAAAATAGTAGGACTTGGATGATAGTGTCACTTACCTTTTTAGTAGAGAATGTTGGTTCACTTCTTGATCTTGCAAATATCACACTCTTCTAACTTCACTACAAATCAACCAAGCAAACACATATTCAACTAGCATTCAAACCATTTCTCACACATAAAATAACAAAAACAAGGTCATGCATGCAAGCATGCAAAAGATAGTTTTATTTGCAAAAGTGGTTTCCACTAGACTTTAAACATTATAAAGTTCAAAAGTGGTCTTTTGCTAAAGTGGTAAAACCATTTGCAAAAGGTTTTTATCTATAAACCATTTTTAAATCAAATCATTATTTTATGTGGTTGAAAATGTTTTTAGCAAAGCAATATTAATTAAAGGGTTCACCCAATATGTTTTAATTCTCAAAACTTGGTGTTTAGGGTCAGAAGGTTTTAATAAAAACATTTCCCAAAGGTTTCACTCAAAAATCATTTCTAAAACAAAAACAATATTTTTATTTGACTAGAAATGTGCTAATTCAAATATTTATTCCTAAAATTCACATAATACATTTTTAAATCCATAAGTTGGTTCCTAGGGTCAGTAGGTTCACAACAAACCATTTTGCAAAGATTTCACATTAATATTATATCTAGAATAAGTTTTTTATATTCAAAATAAGCCTACACATGTTTCTGCAAATTCAACCAATTTTCCAGAAGAAAATCATTCAAGAAAGTGCATGGTTGCAAAGTACTTGTCCTGTTGAATCCATTGATATAAAATTTGCAAAATTTAGACGTGTGGAACTAAAGTTATGAATTTTATAAGTTTGCAATTCATTCAGATTCTATTTCTGTTTTTAAACTAATCTTTGTCCACGTGGCATGTTTCTACTGGACGGTACCGTTTCCTTTGGATCGACTGTTACAGACCGTAGGATCTCATTTAGATCACACGGTGTAGATCAACTGATACCTCTTCGCTAAGCTGTTATATCGAAGCCACTAGATGATGATCCAACGACTGCTGTGAGGTTGACCAGGAATGGGCGGCGCTGGCGGCGGCGACTGGCGAAGAACGCTCTGCTCGCGGTGGTGCCGGCGATACATGACGCAAGGGAGGTAACGGGGGTGCTCACCGTGCTCGCAGGGGGTTGGCGAAGCTCAACGTGCGGTCGTCTTGGCGAGGGGCGCCGATGCGATCGATTCTCGCCGGAGTTGCCGCGAGCGGGTGGTTCTTTGACGACGACGGGCGACACAGCTCACCCAAGGCAAAACAAAGACACGGTCAGATGCGTACAGTCTTGGGGATCTTAGGAGTATCAATAGGAAGGCTCGGGGCGGTCTGCTCTTACCAGGAAAGTTCGTCGGAGGCGAGACAGACGGCGGCGGCGAGTTGAGGTCGTCCTTGCCGACGCTCTAGGGAAAGAGCGGGCGAACGAGTGGCATGGGAAGATGCGCCAGGAGGTAGGGAGTAGGCTCGCATGCAGAGAAAGTTGAGGGGCGGCTGTGGTTCGCCGGAATTGGCCGGGGAAGTCGTCGAAGAAAGAGAAGCTTGAGCTCAAAATTCCGGCAGCCTAGTGGCAGAGGGGAGGCGATGTTTGGGGGGAAAGAGAGAGCGGAGAGGGGCGCTTATGTGTTCATGATTACAGCGAGGTTTTACTCAGCCAATTACGCGTATTGACGCCGACAGTAACTCGACAGCAACGGCAGGGCGACGAGGTCGCGAGGTTCATGATGCCTAGCTGGCGGTGGGGTCCGTCTGTCAGCGAGGTGGGGAAAGAGGGAGTGGGGCCTGCCTGTCTGCGTCTGTGTGGGTTCTTTTCCTGGTGCAAAACTTTTCGCTGAGGGTGGTTATTGGGCTGCTGGGCCTGTTGGGTTGGGTTAGGTTTGATTCTTTTTTTATATACAGAATGCCTTTTTCTTTTTATAATTGAATTTCTGTTTTGATTTTATTCAAACAATTCAAACACCCAAATGAATTCAAACCTTTGCCAAACTTTGTGTAGTATTTAATTCTGTTTAACAACACAAATCAAAGTCCAAAACAAAATAATTTTTATTCTTTTTAGGATCCATTAATAATTAAATAAATAGACCCTAGTTATTAATTCAAAGAGGATTTTATTTATTTAAAAACTATATTTGAAGTCTAAATATTGTTAAAACCATTTCAGTAGGTTTTATTTGAAAATATAAAACACTTGGAAAACTTATTTAAAATAAATTAACAAGTTTTAGTGTTTATTTAAAATGGAAAAGCCTTTACTTTAATAAAATTGGATATTAATAAATCCTCATTATTTTATTTAAATAAACCTTTATCCTTTTTATCAAATAGAAATATTTTTATTTCCAAAGCTTGGCCAAGATTTAATTTGGCTCTATAAAATAATCTTTATTTATAATTCTACCTTTTCTTTTGAAAACCAAATCTTTTATTAAAAGATCTAAAAATAGTAATTTCAACTATTTTAACTTTATTGTTTATTTAACTTTTTAAATCCCTTTAGGATTTTATTTGATCAAAATAGGTTTTGATATTTCCAATTGGAATAAAAAAGTTTCTTCTCACCCTGAATTTCAACAAAATTTTATTTTGTTTATTTATTTTTCACATTTCAAAATTTGGAAAATTTTGGGATGTGACAACAATGACAAGTACAAGAATCACAAGAGTGGATACAAGAACCACCAAAATGGAAGTGGAAGTGGTAGTGGAAGCCAGCCTGTCAAGAAGGATCTTAGTCAGGTTGAATGTTTTAAGTGCAAGAAGATGGGGCATTATGCAAATGAATGCCCAGAAAAGAAAGTTGAAGGACCCAACAAGCCCAACCCTTTCCAAAAGGGACAAGTGAACCACATTAATGTGGAGGAAATCTATGAGGAACCTGATGCTGTTGCTGGTAAGTTCAAACTCAATTCTGTTCCAGCATTTGTTCTATTTGATAGTGGTGCATCTCATTCATTCATATCAAGAGCATTTGTTGAAAGAAATGAACTACCAGTAGAAACTATTGGGTGTCCTACAAAAGTAAGTTCTCCTGGCGGAGAAATGATAGTGAACTCAGGATGTCATGATCTAGTCATAGAGTTTAGGAAGTATAAGTTTCCCGTTAATCTAATAATCCTAAATTCCCAAGGATTGGATGTCATATTGGGAATGGACTGGATGACCAAGCACAAAGGAGTACTAGATTGTGCCAACCATACTGTCACACTCACAACTCCAAAAAACAAAAGGATTAGATTCAAGACTAACTTTGAACCGAAAGGGAGTAAGCTAAATTCTCTTAAGGGGGTTAGCATAGACAGTGTGCCAATTGTGAGTGAATATCCAGATGTGTTTCCGGAAGAATTGTCAGGAATACCACCAGATAGAGATGTGGAGTTTCTTATTGACTTGCTACCAGGATCTGGACAAATATCAAAGAGACCTTACAAGATGTCAGTTGATGAGTTGAAAGAACTCAAGAAACAACTTGGAGAACAGTTGCAGAAAGGATTTATTCAACCAAGTTCTTCGTCTTGGGGAGCACCAGTTTTGTTTGTGGAAAAGAAAGATAGAAGTCAAAGGTTTTGCATAGATTACCGTTCACTCAATGAGGTGACTATTAATAACAAATACCCTTTGCCTAGAATCAATGACTTATTTGATCAGCTAGAAGGAGCCTGTGTGTTCTCAAATATTGATCTCTGGTCAGGTTATTTCCAGCTCAAGATAAGAGAACAATACATACCTAAGACAGCTTTTACCACTAGGTATGGATTGTATGAGTATACCGTGATGCCATTTGGTTTGACCAATGCACCAGCATACTTCATGAATATGATGAACAAGGTGTTCATGGAGTTCCTTGAAAAGTTTTTTGTCGTTTTCATCGATGACATTTTGATCTACTCCAAGAGCAAAGAAGAGCATGAAGGACATTTTCGTTTGATACTTGAGAAGCTTAGATAGCATAAGCTGTATGCCAAATTCAGCAAGTGTGAGTTCTGGTTGAATGAAGTTGGATTTATTGGACACGTTGTGTCAGGAGATGGTGTAGCAGTTGATCCCGCAAAAGTGTCAGCTGTAACTGAGTGGGAATCTCCTAAGTCAGTGAAAGAGGTTTGTAGTTTACTTGGCTTGGCAGGATACTACAGAAGGTTCATTGAGAATTTATCCAAGATAGCTAAGCCAATGACAGAGTTGCTAAAGAAAGACAAGAAATTTGCTTGGTCTGAAGGATGTGAACTCAGTTTCCAAGAATTGAAGAAGAGACTAGTGACAGCACCAGTCTTATGTTTGCCAGATTTGGAGAAGGATTTCCAAGTATATTGTGATGCATCTCATCATGGATTAGGTGAAGTGTTAATGCAAGAAGGGAAAGTTGTGGCTTATGCCTCGAGACAACTCAAAACTCATGAGGTAAACTACCCAACTCATGATTTAGAGTTAGCCTGTGTTGTCCATGCACTCAAAACATGGAGACATTATCTTTTGGGAAAGCGATGTGAAGTGTTCACAGATCACAAAAGTTTGAAGTATATCTTCACCCAGAAAGAAATCAACATGAGACAAAGAAGATGGCTAGAACTCATCAAGGACTATGACTTGAGTTTGCAATACCACCCCGGTAAAGCAAATGTTGTAGCGGATGCTCTAAGCCGTAAGGTTTTTGTGAATGGCCTTACTAAAGGAGAGTTGTCAGATGATCTGTGTGCCCAATTTAGAGACCTCAGATTGGAGATTGTGCCTGAAGGACATCTCATGTCATTGGATGTTCAACCCACTTTGTTGTACAAAATCAAAGAAGCCCAAAAGACAGATAAGGAAATTGAGGAGATTAAGGAAAATATTGTTAAAGGAAAGGCCAAAGGATTCCATGAAGATGGATACGGTACCTTATGGTATGGAAAACGTATCTGCGTTCCGCAAGATCCGGAACTTCGGAAACTGATTTTACAAGAAGCGCACAACTCACCGTATTCCATTCACCCGGGTAACACCAAAATGTACATGGATATGAAGGAAAGATTTTTGTGGAATAACCTCAAGAAAGACATCGCCGAACATATTGCTTTGTGTTATGTATGTAGTAGAGTGAAAGCGGAACATCAGAAACCAGCAGGATTGCTACAACCACTACCCATTCCAGATTGGAAGTGGGACAAGTTGGCATGGATTTCATCACTGGACTACCAAGGACGAGGTCAGGATATAATTCTATTTGGGTAGTAGTGGATTGCCTAACTAAAGTGGCTCATTTCATACCCGTGAAGACAACCTATACAAGTGCTCAGTTAGCCAAGATCTATATGAGTAGAATTGTATGTCTACATGGAGTACCCAAGAGTATTGTGTCTGATAGGGGAACTCAATTCACCTCTCATTTCTGGAGGCAACTACATGAGTCATTGGGAACGAGGTTGGAATTCAGCACTGCTTTTCATCCTCAGACTGATGGACAAACAGAAAGGACCAACCAGATTCTTGAAGATATGTTGAGGGCATGTGCCCTAGACTATGGAGCCAGTTGGGATGAAAGTCTGCCTTATGCAGAATTCTCTTACAATAACATCTATCAAGCCAGTATTGAGATGGCACCATTTGAATTTCTCTATGGGAGAAAGTGTACCACTCCATTGTTATGGAATGGTGTGGGGGAAAGAAGTTTATTCGGACCAGAACTAATCAAAGAGGCTGAAGAGAAAGTCAAGCTAGTTAAGGACAGATTGAAGATAGCACAGTCTCGATAGAAGAGCTACGCAGATCCTAAGCGTAGAGAGGTAACCTATGAAGTAGGTGATAGAGCTTATCTTAGAGTGTCACCACTTCGTGGAGTGAAGAGATTTGGAGTCAAAGGAAAATTGGCCCCAAGATATGTTGGACCATTCAAGATTCTGAGTCATAAAGGAGAAGTAGCTTATGATATTGAATTGCCAGAATCATTGTCTGCCGTTCACAATGTGTTTCATGTGAGTCAGCTTAAGAAATGCCATCCAGAGATGGAAGAGACTTCTTTGAAGGATACTATACCTTTGGAAGAGGTTCAGTTGGAAAGTGACCTCACTTATGAGGAAAAACCTATCAAGATTATTGAGACTGCAGAAAGAGTTACTCGGACTAAGACTATCAAATTCTGCAAAGTTCAATGGAATCATCATTCCGAAGAAGAAGCAACATGGGAAAGAGAAGATGATCTTCGGAAAGACCACCCTCACCTATTTGCTAGCCCATCCGAATCTCGAGGGCGAGATTCACCTTAAGGGGGTTAGATTTGTAACATCCCTAAAAATCATGTTTTCAAAGCTTTGCATATCATCCATGCATGCATATTCATTTAGAGTTCAATTTCAAACTCTTTTGAAAGAAATAGAAACTTTGGGTGCTATTATTTCATGTGAGAAAGATTTGATTCAATGCCACTCTCTAGTGAGGGAATATTTGTTTTGGAACCATTGTTGTGAGTCATAGGATTGGTAGGTTGAGTTCCAAGCTTGGACAAAATTTTCCAAACAAAATTTGGTATTAAAACCATTTTAAAATCTTTATCAAATCATGTGCTAAGGCACTGTTTATTTTGAATTTTCAAAAGGACCAAGCAAGTCTAATGAGACAGCATGGTTTTATATTCAAAAGTATGCAGGTTACACTTTACAAAAAATCCGGAAATATTTGGAATTCAAATGCTTTTGAATTGTTTTGAAAAAGATTCCTGAAAATTGATTTGGAAAAGAAAAGGATTGAAATAGGCGGCCTAAGCCACTTTATTAACCCACCCGTGCCACTCCTATCTCTTTCTTTCCTCACCCGCGCAGAACCCACCCCCCCTCGCTGACTACTGGGCCCCGTCCATGTCACCGTCGTCTTCCCCAAATCCCGCGAAGAACACGTCGCCGCTGCTGTTGCTGGTGTTGATCGCGCAGCGTAATTGCCATTGATTCTGCAGGCGTTTCCTGCCGAGCCCCTACCTACTTAAACCCCTCCGCACCGCGAGTCTTTCCCCTCACTCAGCACCCCCACTCCGCCACCAGGCTGCCGGCAATTCGAGCTGCAACACCGCTGCCCGACGCACTCCGGCGACCTATTCCGGTGAACCCCTTGCTCCCCTTCACCTCTCGTTCGTACGAGCTTGCCTGTCTTTCCCGTGCGCATCTTCTCACACTTTTGGTTTTCTCTATAACACCCCAGGTCGTCGTCTCCGTCGAGCCCCGCGAACGACCTAAGCGCCGCCCGACTCCGACGAACAATCACGGTAAAACCAGATCGCCCCTTGACCCCTAGTTCATACGACTGTGTTCGCCTCGCCTCTGTGCATCTCCTAATGCCTTTTGTTCATATTATTGCGCCGTAGAACGTTGCCTCCATCTCCGGCAGTGAACACCCGACGCCAAACACAACTCCGACGAGCCCCAGCGACCTCCACGGTGCGCCCCTTCGCCAACGAAGACCACCTCGAGCACCAGTGTCATCACCCGAACTCGGTGAGATATTCCACTGCCTTCCTCGCTTCATGTATTGCCGGCAACATCACCGCCCGAGCGCACCGCCGCCAGCCACTGTCGCGCGCCGCCCATCTTTGGCCAAACGCTTGAGCGCCGTTGGATCTTGATCTGATGCGTAGAATTAGATCACTTAGCAAAGCGGTAAGTTTAGATCTGAGCCGTGCGATGCACTTTTAATCTAATGATCCAGAAATCCTGATCCGCACGAAACGGTATCAACCAATTAGAGAGCGCCGCGTGGCTAGTTCTTTGTTTTAAAAACAGAATTTAGATCTATTAGTGATTCAAACTTGTAAAATTCATAACTTTTGATTCCCACGTTCAAATTTTGCAAATTTTATATCATTGGAATCAGGAGAGAAAATCCTATCAGTTTATGCAATGTGTTTAATGTTTTACCTCTGTAAAGATGGTTGTTTTTTCAGAAACTTGTGTAGGATTATTTTGGATATAGAAATGATTTGAAAAATGTTAAAAAATCAAATAAGGTCCATTTTGAGTATATTGGACTTGTTTATGTTTTAGTACTATTTACTTGTCTTGTTTAGTGTAGAAAAATCAACACATGGCATTTGCATGCATTCATATATTTTTGTTTGTATATTTTGATATGTGATTTTGGTGCCATTATTTTATGTGTTGATTTTGGTGCAAATAGTGATTGTGATTGTGAAGGTTGTTGCTACTCCCCAAACTACCAAGGCAAGTGGTGCTTCATGATTTTATTCCTATATTTTTCAACTATGCACTAGAAATATTTTGTATAGGACTTGCATGAATATTTTGATCTATATGCTATGCTTGGGAAATCCTAGTAGTGGTAGAATTGCTAGAAACTTCTCTAAGTTAAGATGCTTACCATTACCATGCTTAGCCTAGCTAGTAGCAACCAAGGATGGTTATATATTCATGTTATGTGAAAATATTTCTAAGTCTTTGGACTTGTGTTTTTGCTTAATAAAACAAATAAGTGAATGAAACACCTGGGTGGAATGGAAAGAATGGTTTGTATTGAGTGGTTATACAAGGCCCATTTCTATGGTTACCTTGTGTATCTCACTTGTGGAAAGCCACCCAGGAACAAACGGATTTGAGATGTCAAATGTTAAGAAGCTTCTAGTGCAGCCACATGGCAATATGGGCTCTGCCTGGATCATATAGGTTGCAATAACTTAGCCATTTGAACAGTTGGTGGTAGTGGGATGATAGGCTGGAACACGTCCATTTGGTCTAAGGGAAGGCTTTTGAAAGGTCCTGTCTTGGTGAAAATCAAGTCTTGTGGGGAAAGTGCACAACCTCTGCAGATGGAAGAATCTAAGTACTTAGCCATGTCCCTGGTATTGGACAACTTGAGCATCAAGACATGGAAGCTATCAAGAATCTCCTCATCCCAATTTCTAAGTTAAAACTTGTGGTTGAATAAGGGTGAAGGTACACCAATTTCTATTGGTGTTTCCTTGGGAAAGGTTTTGTCAAATAAAAACTTAGTGTTTTCAACTAATAGGAAAAACCTATTTTGAGCAAAGCAAGACTAAGATACACTTAGCCAAATGTATGTAGTGTCTAGATGCTAATATTCTACTAAGGTGTAGGGGTCCCAACCTAATAAGGTAGAGCCTCCTGTGTTTTACAATGCTAGTCCCTGGATCAATAGCTAGCATCCACAGTTAAGATGTAATATCAAGAAACAAAGGTCATAATATAACTTTATAACCAGGAATAACATAGTTTTATTACATCATACATAGCTCATTTGGCTATTACATTACATTGCAGCGGAATAACTATAAGCATGGGGTCCTTCATCTTCAAAGTGCCACAGGCAGATGTTGGTTGTAGACTTTGTAATCCTAAACAATCAATCTTCACTAAAATCAATCAAACTGCAACATACAAGTTCTGACCACAAAGGGTCAATACATTTGAATTGTATTGGCAAGTGATACTAAGGTAGTATAGTGGAATCTATCATATATATGCATTTGGCTAAGTGGAGTTGAGGCTTGCATTGCTCAAAATAGATTTTTCCTTAACATTTGAAAATACTAAGTTTTTGCTTGACAAAATCATTTCCTCAATCAAAGATTTCAAGATCCTTGTACCAAGCCATCTCTCCATCAATGATTGAAGAATTCAAACAACCCTTGTTCAAACCACAAGATTTTAATTTAGAAATTGGAATGATGAGATTCTTGATTGCTTCCATGTCTTGATGCTCAAATTGTCCTTTACCAGGGACATGGCTAAGTACTTAGATTTTACACTCTGTAGAGGTGGTGCACTTTACCCACAAGACTTGGTTTCCCAAGACAAAATCTTTCAGAAGCCTTCCCTTAGACCAAAATGGACGTTCAACCTATCAAACACTACCCCCCACTGTCCATTTGGATAAGTTCTTGAAACCTATCTGATCATGGCAGAGCCCATATTGCCAAGTGGTTGAACTTGAAGCTTCCCAACATTTGAAATCTCAAATCCCTTTGTTTCCTGGGTGGCATACCACAAGTGAGATACACAATCCAAGTCCATGGCATTGTGAACCACTCAACCAATCTCCACCAAGCAAGCCCATTCCACCCAGGGGATTCATTAACTTAGTTGTTTTATTAAACAAAATTACAAGTCCTCAGACTTAGAATATTTTTCCATAGTGTGAATATGTTTTCCACCCATGTTTTCTATTAGCTAGGCTAAGCTTGGTAGTAATAGGAAACTTAACTTAGGAAATCCTACTAAGGATTCATCTACTAGGTTTTCCTATAGCAAGATCTATACTTAGCAAAATCCATGCAAGTTTACTTAGCAAAATCACTAATGCATAATGAAAGTATTGGGATAGAAAGTATGAAGCATCACTTGCCTTTTTGGTAGGGAATGGTAGTTCACTCCTTGATCTTGTTAGTTTCACTCTTCACTACAAGTCAATCAAGCAAACACCAATTCAATTTACATTCCAACCAATAATCACTCAAACAAATTCACACACACAAGACAAAGGAAACCAATTCATGCATGGGAGCATGCACAAGATAGTTTTATTTTGCAAAGGGGGTCTCTATGGGGTTTCTAAACTTGTAAGATCCAAATTGGTCATTTACCAATGTGGCAAGGTCATTAGCAAGAGGGTTTTGTCCAAAAACTATCTTTAAATCCATTCATCATTTTATGTGGTGAAAAATGTTTTTATCAAGGAAAAACTCTTAAGTTGTTCACCAAATGGGTTGCTAATTTGTAACACTTTGTGTTTTGAGTCAGTGGGTTTGATCAAACCATTTTCTTAAAGTTTTCTTTCTATAAATATTTTTATAACAAATACCATTCTTTTTATTTGGCTAGAAAATGACTAAGTCAAGTAATCCAACCTAAATCTTTCCATAATCATTTTTAACACCAAGGGTTGGTTCCTAGGGTCAGTAAGGTCACAACAATTCAATTTGCAAAGGTTTTACTTCAAAATTATTTTCAATAAATAAATTACATTTCTATTTGACTAGAAATGGTTTTAAATTAAAGAATCATTTCTTAATTTCTCCAAATACATTTTTGTGTCCACAAAGTGTTTCCTAGGGTCATTAGGTTCAAATCAATCCAATTGCCAAAGATTTTAACCCTAAATTCAATTTAAAACCATTTTTACATTCTTAACAAGCATACAAATGTTTCTGCAATTTCAAACAAGACAACAGCTACTATTTACTAAACTAAGGGCATGGTTGGCTAGGGTTTGTTCTCCTCAATCCATTGATATAAAATTTGCAAAATTTGGACGTGTGGTTTGAAAGTTATAAAGGTTTGAAAATTGAATCTAGAACAGATTCAAATCTGTTTTTAAATCAAAACATGTCCACGCGTCACGATTTCATTTGGCGGTGCCGGTTCGGCCGGATCGGCAACATGGACCGCAGGATCTGAAGCGTATCGTGCGGCGCAGGTTCACTCGTACCCTTTCGATAAGTCATTCAATCGTGTGCCTCAGATCTATATCAGACGGCTGCTACTGCCTGGCCAAGAACTGGCGGCGCTAGGTCGACGACGAGCGGCGGAGCGGCTAGTTGGCGGCGGCGCTAGCGAAATAGGACGCGAAGAAGAGGGGGAGGATGCTCACCAGGTTCGCAATGCAACGCTGATGCTCAACGTGCTACTGGTTGGTGGAGGGGCGCACGGGGACGGGCAGAATTCTTCGCCGGAGTTAGTTCTGGCGACGGACGCGCGCGGTCGAGGTCGAGGACATCGCTGGAGGTCGCCCTGGTAATCGCCGTCGAAGAAGGAGACAGACAGCGGTGCTGCAGGTCGTCGATGTTGCCAACGCTGGGAGGCACGCGCGAGCGAGCTGGAACTTCGAGGGGGTTTGCCAGAATAGGGGAACTTGTCTGCTTGCTTGGGAAGGCAGGGAGAGGTAGGGTATGGCCGGAATTGAAAGTTTAGCTCGTCGGAGACGGCGGCGGTGTAGAAGAAAATGGCAACAACCTGGTGGCGGAAAGAGGTTGGCGTCTGAGGGGAACGGAGGAGAAGACGCTGGGGTTTTAACGCGCATGGTCAAGGCGATTAATGGTGGCCGCATTAAGGCGTATTGAATCCGCGGAATCAAGCTCCTGAACGGCGAGAAGGGTCGTCGCGGTGGGGAAGAAGGGGGCCAGTGGTGGGGTCTGGTGTCAGTGAGAAAAGGAGAGAAAGGGGGAGGTCTACCAGTCATAGGCTATGCGGGTTGTTTATGCGGTGAAGGAAAACGCTTCAGGGAAAAGAGGAGGTGGGTCATGAAATTTGTTGTTGGGGTAGTTGGGCTGCTGTGGTTTCCCTTTTTTTGTACAGAAACATTTTCCTTTTCTATTTCTATTTGCTGATTTGATTTTCAATCAACATTTCAAACATTCAAACCATTCAAACAATTCAAACTATTGTAATGAGTTTTTGGTTCTGCTTAGTAGTATAAACCAACTTCCAAAATAAAATAATATTTTAAATCTTTTTAGGTTCCATTTATTAATTAAATAAAATGGACCATGGTTTATTAATAAAACAGGGTTTGGTTTAGTTTAATAAAATCTTCATTTGAAATCAAATCCTTTCTTTTATAAGTTTCAAAATAGTATTTCCAAAAATGTTTTTATTTTCCTTTATTAAATGTTTTTTTAATCCCTTTAGGTTTTATTTAATTCAAATGAGTTTGAAGTTCCAATTGAATTCAAAAGTTTATTCTGGCTCTGAAATTTAAACAAAGTTTTATTTTATTCATTTATTTTTCACATTACAAGATTTGGAAAATCTTGGGATGTGACAGGCTACCACCCTTAAAATAAATCTCGTCCCGAGATTTGGGAAGGCAGGGTTACAAGCAGGTTCAAAACAACTAGGGTACTACCACCCTTAAAAATCTTCAAACAAAAATTACACATTGCCCTTCTTCGGATCCTGGAAAAACTTCTCTAGACAATCTTTTGCATAGTGTTCCTTATTTCCATACTTGACTCATGGGGTTCATGGGCCAAGGTTGAGTTTCTCCATAGACTTGTTTAACTTGTTCTTCATCTTTCTTGGACAATTGTTTGCATAGTGGCCTAGTTCCTTGCATTTGGAACACATCACTTGGCTGATATCTTTCTTTTCCTTTGGTTTCATTGCCTTTTGTTTGTTTCTTTGGTTCTTCTTCTTTTCTGGGCATTCATTGGCATAGTGTCCCATCTCTTTGCATTTGAAACACTGCACTTGTGTAATATCCTTCTTGCTAGTGTTGGGGAATTTCTTCTTCTTCTTGGGTCTCTCCAAAGCTAGGAGTTCTTCTAGTTCATGTTCTTCATAGGTGGGAGATCTTTCTCTCTTCTTGGGGCATTGGTCTTCATGTTCCTTGGATGCATGATTCTTGTCTCCATAAGTATTGCTAGCTTGGGTTTCTTCTAGAATAACATCTTTGTCATTCTTGTTGTCATTGGCTCTTTGGGAAAAGTTTTCTCCCATGTTGATCATTTGAGTAACCAATCCTTGCAACAATTGGGATTGAAGTTCCAAAATCCTTTGTATGGCTGGGTCTAGTCCATTGTTGTTGGATAAAAGCTGAGTTGTCTCTTGGCTCAACTGGTTTTGGGTTGCTGTAAGTTCTCTCATGTTGTCTTCTTGGTTGGTGTTGGTGTCTCTTGGAGTAGTCATCTGTTTGGGGTTGAAGGGAGATTAGAATAGGCAAGATATTTCTAAGGAAATATTTCTAATCACACACATCACAATTCACACAAGCAATATGCATGCAATCACAAACCAAACATTTCACTCAAACAAGGTTCAAGAACATACTTAGTCAACAAAATATTCTTGTTACACCACATAAGTTGGTGAGTTTGACTTAACTAAATTATGGTGGTCCATCTATTGGGTTCACTTGTGATCTTTCCATCTTTCTTGGTTGGTTCTTCTTTCTACATGATATTTTGGTTTCTTTTAGGAAAACTCTTGGTTATAATGCTTCAAATGATGTAGGCTCCTTCTAACTTTTGCATTCCCTCAGTCTCTAAGTCTTGAGCATTAATTCCTTGTTTCACTTGTAGCCCTTAGTGGTATCCAAGTTGGAAGTCCTTGGTGAATATGCTGAAGATGTTGAAGTCATTAGAGTTGAAGAAGTTGAAGTCATTAGAGTTGAAGATGTTGAAGAAGTCCTTTGCACATGGTGTAGTCTTGGGCCATGGGTTAGGTTTCCATCAAGTTAAAATAGTAGAGAAGTAGAGTTGAAACCAAAATGGTTGAGGAAAGAGTTTACAAGTGTTTTTGTAAATAAGTTTTTGGATCAAAATACAACTCCTATTTTTCTAAGGGTTTTTGTCCAATCCTAGGGTTTACAAATCCTACAGGCAACACAATGCTCTGATACCATCTGTAGGGGTCCCAACCTAATAAGGTAGAGCCTCCTGTGTTTTACAATGCTAGTCCCTGGATCAATAGCTAGCATCCACAGTTAAGATGTAATATCAAGAAACAAAGGTCATAATATAACTTTATAACCAGGAATAACATAGTTTTATTACATCATACATAGATCATTTGGCTATTACATTACATTGCAGCGGAATAACTATAAGCATGGGGTCCTTCATCTTCAAAGTGCCACAGGCAGATGTTGGTTGTAGACTTTGTAATCCTAAACAATCAATCTTCACTAAAATCAATCAAACCTGCAACATACAAGTTACAGCCACAAAGGGTCAATACATTTGAATTGTATTGGCAAGTGATACTAAGGTAGTATAGTGGAATCTATCATCTATATGCATTTGGCTAAGTGGAGTTGAGGCTTGCATTGCTCAAAATAGATTTTTCCTTAACATTTGAAAATACTAAGTTTTTTCTTGACAAAATCATTTACTCAATCAAAGATTTCAAGATCCTTGTACCAAGCCATCTCTCCATCAATGATTGAAGAATTCAAACAACCCTTGTTCAAACCACAAGATTTTAATTTAGAAATTGGAATGATGAGATTCTTGATTGCTTCCATGTCTTGATGCTCAAATTGTCCTTTACAGGACATGGCTAAGTACTTAGATTTTACACTCTGAGAGGTGGTGCACTTTACCCACAAGACTTGGTTTCCCAAGACAAAATCTTTCGAAGCCTTCCTTAGACCAAAATGGACGTTGCTCCAACCTATCAAACACTACCACCCACTGTCCATTTGGCTAAGTTCTTGCAACCTATATGATCATGGCAGAGCCCATATTGCCAAGTGGTTGCACTTGAAGCTTCTCAACATTTGACATCTCAAATCCCTTTGTTCCTGGGTGGCATACCACAAGTGAGATACACAATCCAAGTCCATGGCATTTTGAACCACTCAACCAATCTCCACCAAGCAAGCCCATTCCACCTAGGGGATTCATTAACTTAGTTGTTTTATTAAACAAAATCACAAGTCCTCAGACTTAGAATATTTTTCCATAGTGTGAATATGTTTTCCACCCATGTTTTCTATTAGCTAGGCTAAGCTTGGTAGTAATAGGAAACTTAACTTAGGAAATCCTACTAAGGATTCATCTACTAGGTTTTCCTATAGCAAGATCTATACTTAGCAAAATCCATGCAAGTTTACTTAGCAAAATCACTAATGCATAATGAAAGTATTGGGATAGAAAGTATGAAGCATCACTTGCCTTTTTGGTAGGGAATGGTAGTTCACTCCTTGATCTTGTTAGTTTCACTCTTCACTACAAGTCAATCAAGCAAACACCAATTCAATTTACATTCCAACCAATAATCACTCAAACAAATTCACACACACAAGACAAAGGAAACCAATTCATGCATGGGAGCATGCACAAGATAGTTTTATTTTGCAAAGGGGGTCTCTATGGGGTTTCTAAACTTGTAAGATCCAAATTGGTCATTTACCAATGTGGCAAGGTCATTAGCAAGAGGGTTTTGTCCAAAAACTATCTTTAAATCCATTCATCATTTTATGTGGTGAAAAATGTTTTTATCAAGGAAAAACTCTTAAGTTGTTCACCAAATGGGTTGCTAATTTGTAACACTTGGTGTTTTGAGTCAGTGGGTTTGATCAAACCATTTTCTTAAAGTTTTCTTTCTATAAATATTTTTATAACAAATACCATTCTTTTTATTTGGCTAGAAAATGACTAAGTCAAGTAATCCAACCTAAATCTTTCCATAATCATTTTTAACACCAAGGGTTGGTTCCTAGGGTCAGTAAGGTCACAACAATTCAATTTGCAAAGGTTTTACTTCAAAATTATTTTTAATAAATAAATTACATTTCTATTTGACTAGAAATGGTTTTAAATTAAAGAATCATTTCTTAATTTCTCCAAATACATTTTTGTGTCCACAAAGTGTTTCCTAGGGTCATTAGGTTCAAATCAATCCAATTGCCAAAGATTTTAACCCTAAATTCAATTTAAAACCATTTTTACATTCTTAACAAGCATACAAATGTTTCTGCAATTTCAAACAAGACAACAGCTACTATTTACTAAACTAAGGGCATGGTTGGCTAGGGTTTGTTCTCCTGAATCCATTGATATAAAATTTGCAAAATTTGGACGTGTGGTTTGAAAGTTATAAAGGTTTGAAAATTGAATCTAGAACAGATTCAAATCTGTTTTTAAATCAAAACATGTCCACGCGTCACGATTTCATTTGGCGGTACCGGTTCGGCCGGATCGGCATCGTGGGCCGCAGGATCTGAAGCGTATCGTGCGGCGCAGGTTCACTCGTACCCTTTCGATAAGTCATTCAATCGTGTGCCTCGGATCTATATCGGACGGCTGCTACTGCCTGGCCAAGAACTGGCGGCGCTAGGTCGACGGCGAGCGGCGGAGCGGCTAGTTGGCGTCGGCGCTAGAGAAATAGGACGCGAAGAAGAGGGGGAGGATGCTCACCAGGTTCGCAATGCAACGCTGATGCTCAACGTGCTACTGGTTGGTGGAGGGCGACGGGACGAGCATTCTTCGCGGAGTTAGTTCTCGGCGGCAGGCGATCGAGGTCGAGGACATCGCTGGAGGTCGCCCTGGTAATCGCCGTCGAAGAAGGAGACAGACAGCGGTGCTGCAGGTCGTCGATGTTGCCAACGCTGGGAGGCACGCGCGAGCGAGCTGGAACTTCGAGGGGGTTTGCCAGAATAGGGGAACTTATGCTTGCTTGGGAAGGGAGAGGTAGGGTATGGCCGAATTGAAAGTTTAGCTGCCGGAGGCAGCGGTGTAGAAGAAAATGGCAACAACCTGGTGGCGGAAGAGGTTGGCGTCGAGGAGCGGAGGAGAAGACGCTGGGTTTTTAACGCATGGTCAAGGCGATTAATGGTGGCCGCATTAAGGCGTATTGAATCAGCGGAATCAAGCTCGCAAGCCGGACGAGAAGGGTCGTCTTGGTGGGGAAGAAGGGGCCATGGTGGGGTGGTGTTAGTGAGAAAGGAGAAAGGGAGGTCCACCGGTCATAGGCTATCGGGTTGTTTATGCGGTGAAGGAAAACGCTTAGGAAAAGAGGAGGTGGCTGCAGTTGGGTCATTGGGGGGTTGGCTGTTGTGGTTTTTTTTTGTCTGAAACATTTTCCTTTTCTATTTCTATTTGCTGATTTGATTTTCAATCAACATTTCAAACATTCAAACCATTTAAACAATTCAAACTATTGTAATGAGTTTTTGGTTCTGCTTAGTAGTATAAACCAACTTCCAAAATAAAATAATATTTTAAATCTTTTTAGGTTCCATTTATTAATTAAATAAAATGGACCATGGTTTATTAATAAAATAGGGTTTGGTTTAGTTTAATAAAATCTTCATTTGAAATCAAATCCTTTCTTTTATAAGTTTCAAAATAGTATTTCCAAATTTTTTTTATTTTCCTTTATTAAATGTTTTTTTAATCCCTTTAGGTTTTATTTAATTCAAATGGGTTTGAAGTTCCAATTGAATTCAAAAGTTTATTCTGGCTCTGAAATTTAAACAAAGTTTTATTTTATTCATTTATTTTTCACATTACAAGATTTGGAAAATCTTGGGATGTGACATAAGGTATCACTTGCCAATACTATTCCAAATGTATTGACCCACTGTGGTTGTAACTTGTGATGTTGTAGGTTATTCTGATGATGATTAGGGGTTATGAGTCTACACTCAACATGCTTGCCTGTGGCACATGACGATGAAGACTTATTTATCTTATTATATATTTGAACTCTTGTATTAGGCCTGTGGCCATGGAGTTGTAAAAGACTATGTTTGTCTCTGGAATGATATGTAATAATGACCTTTGTTTCTGTGTACTTCATCTTAAACTGTGGATGCTAGCATTGATCCAGGGACTTGCATTGCAATCACATGGATCCTTACCTTTATAAAGGGAGTGATCTTACATTATACTCTTGATGATTTAAAAGGAATTTCTCCTACTATATGTCAGCATGCTATTAATATTGAGCCTGATGCAAAACCAGTTGTTGAGCACCAATGCCGTCTAAATCCTAAGATGAAGGATGTGGTAAGAAATGAGGTATTAAAACTCCTTGATGCTGGTATTATTTATCCTATTGCTGACAGTCAATGGGCTAGTCCTGTTCATTGCGTTCCCAAGAAAGGGGGAATAACTATTGTGCCTAATGAAGATAATGAGCTTATACCTCAAAGAGTAGTGGTTGGTATAGAATGTGCATTGATTTTAGAAAGATCAATAAAGTTACTAAGAAAGATCATTATTCTTTGCCCTTTATTGATCAAATGCTTGAGAGGTTGTCCAAAAAGACCCACTTTTGTTTCCTTAATGGTTATTCTAGGTTTTGTCAAATGGTACTTATGCTTGTAGGCGTATGCCTTTTGGTTTATGTAATGCTCCTGCTACCTTTCAGAGATGTATGTCTGCTATCTTTCATGGTTTTTGTGAAGAAATTGTGGAGGTTTTCATGGATGATTTTTCTGTCTATGGAACTTATTTTGATAACTGTTTGCACAACCTTGATAAAGTTTTGCAGATATGTGAAGAAACCAACCTTGTTCTTAATTGGGAGAAATGCCATTTCATGGTTAATGAAGGGATTGTTCTTGGACACAAGATCTCTGAAATAGGCATTGAAGTTGACAGAGCCAAAATTGAAGCAATTTAAAGATGCCTTGCCCTAGAGATATTAAAGGTATTCGTAGTGTCCTTGGTCATGCTGGTTTCTATAGGAGGTTTATTAAAGATTTCTCCAAAATTTCAAAGCCCCTTACTAATATTCTTCAAAAGGATGTACCTTTTGTTTTTGATGATGATTGTAAGGAAGCTTTTGAAACTTTGAAGAAAGCTTTGACAACTGCTCCTATTGTCCAACCACCTTATTGGAGTTTACCTTTTGAAATTATGTGTGATGCTAGTGACTTTGTTGTGGTTGCTGTCCTTGGACAACGTGTTGATAAGAAGTTGAATGTTATTAATTATGCTAGCAATTCTCTAGATGCTGCTCAAAAGAATTATGCTACTACTGAAAAAGAGTTCTTAGCTGTAATCTTTGCTTGTGATAAGTTTAGACCTTATATTGTTGATTCAAAGGTTACTATTCATACTGATAATGCTGTTATTAAGTACCTCATGACAAAGAAGGATGCCAAGCCTAGACTTATCAGGTGGGTTTTGCTTTTACAAGAGTTTGATCTGCATATTGTAGATAGGAAAGGTGCTGAAAATCCTGTTGCTGACAATTTATCTCGTTTGGAAAACATTTCTTTTGACCCATTGCCTATTAATGATAGTTTTCCAAATGAGCAGTTGGCTGCGATAAGGGTAAGTCCGCATGAGAGTCCTTGGTATGCTGATTATGCTAATTTATTATTTCCAAGTATTTGCCTCCAACCTTTACAACTCAGCAGAGAAGGAAATTCTTTTATGATCTAAGGCATTACTTTTGGGATGACCCACACTTATATAAAGGAGTAGATGGCATTATGCAAAGATGTGTTCCAGAATTTGAACAACAAGAGACATTGAGAAAATGTCAGGGCAGTGCTCATGGAGGACATCATGCAGGGGATAGGACTGCATAAAAGGTTTTACAATCTGGATTTTATTTTCCTACCCTTTTTAAAGATGCAAGGAAGTTTGTATTATCATGTGATGAATGTCAACGAGTAGGTAACATTTCTAGACGCAATGAAATGCCTATGAATTATTCTCTTGTTATTGAACCTTTTGATTGTTGGGGATTTGACTTTATGGGACCCTTTCCTCCTTCAAAAGGGTACACTCATATTCTTGTTGCTGTCGACTATGTTACAAAGTGGGTAGAAGCAATACCTACAAATAGTGCTGATGGTAAGACCTCTTTGAAAATGCTTAAGGATGTTATCTTTCCTAGATTCGGTGTGCCTAGATATCTCATGACTGATGGAGTCTCTCATTTTATTCATGGGTTTTTTAGAAAAACTCTCGCTAAGTATGATGTAAACCATAGAATTGTTTCAGCTTATCACCCCCAAACTAGTGGGCAAGTAGAACTTTCCAATAGGGAAATTAAATCTATCTTGCAAAAGACTATCAATAGATCTAGAAAAAATTGGGCTATAAAGTTGAATGACGCTTTGTGGGCTTATAGAACTGTTTATAAAAATCCTATGGGGATGTCTCCTTACAAAATGGTCTATGTGAAAGCTTGTCACTTGCCTTTAGAATTAGAACACAAAGCTTACTAGGCAGTGAAAGAGTTGAATAGAGATTTTAGACTTGCAGGTGAGAAAAGACTGCTCGACTTAATTAATCTAGATGAGTGGAGAGGTGAAGCTTATGAAAATGCCAGGATTTTTAAGGAAAAAGTAAAAAGATGGCATGATAGGAGAATTCTCAAAAGGGAGTTCCATTTTGGTGATAAAGTTCTTTTGTATAGGTCTCATCTCAGTTTTTTTGCAGGGAAACTACTCTCAAAATGGGAAGGACCTTTTGTTATCAAGGAAGTATACCGTTCAGGTGCCATCAAAATCTCTTCTCTGAAGGATGACACAACAGAGGTGGTGAATGGTCAAAGACTAAAATATTATATTTCTGGAGATTCTTATAATGAAGATGTGGATGTTATTCAAATGGCGACTCCAGAAGAATTTATCAGAAGCCAAACACTAGAAACTGCAGAGTTTGTCTTTGAATAGGTAAAAGTGGTGAAAACAGAAGGTTCGTGAAAATCCAATCTTTTTTTATTTTTGATGTTTTTAATACATAAGGAAGACTACGAGACGGAACAGAGGAGGAACCGGAGTCCGGGATGGACAAACCCACCCCAGGCGTGGGCCCAGCCTGGCTGTGCCTGGAGGGGGTGTGCTGTTGGAGATATGCCCAAGAGGCAATAATAAAGTGGTTATTATCATATCTTCACACTTATGATAAATGTTTACATACCATGCTATAATTGTATTAACAGGAAACATTAATACTTGTGTGATTTGTAAACATATAAGAGTCCCTAGTAAAGCCTCTTGTTAAACTAGCTTGTTGGTTAATATATGATCATGGTTTCCTGATCATGAACATAGAGATGTTATTAACAAAAGGATCATATCGTTAGGAGAATGATATGGTGGACATACTCCTATAGATAAGCGTAGCATAAAGATCAAGTCATTTTAAATAGTTCAATTGCTATATGCTTTCTGATACATAGTAACCTAATTCCTTCGACCATGAGATCATGCATATCACCTTTGCCGGATGGATGCTTTGATGTCATCAAACACCACACCGTAACATGGTGGCTATAAAGGTGGCATTGAGTGTTCGGAAAGTATTGGTTGAAACACATGGATCAAGAGTGGGATTTGTCCATCCATATGACGGATAGATATACTCTGGGCCCTCTCGGTGGAATGTCATCCAATTAGCTTGCAAGCATGTGACTGGCTCACAAGGGATCACATACCACGGGAACGAGAAAAGAGTACTTATCGTAGAGGTTGAACTAGGTATGCGAGATCAAGCGATCATAACCTCGGATAAGTAAACTATCGTGAGACAAAGGGAAATTGGTATCGTATGTAAGTGGTTCATTCAATCGCAAAGTAATCATAGAAATATGTGGGAGCCATATGAATTTCCAGATTCCTCTATTCGTTATTGTTTGGAGAAGTGTCTCGATCATGTCCGCATAATTCACGAACCGTAGGGAGACACACTTAAGGATTCGACGTTGTTTGAGTAGTTATGGTATTATGAGAAAGAGACCGAATGTTGTTCGGAGTCTCGGATGGGATCCGGGATATCACGAGGTGATCCGGAATGGTCCGGAGAATAAGATTCATATAAGGAAAGTCCCGTTTTGGAGTTCGGGAATGATTCCGGTGATTTCATCGGGAATGTTCTAGAAGGTTCCGGAATGTCCGGCACTCCGGGGGGGAAGGGGTACATGAATGTGTCATTACATATTGGAATGATTGCATCATGTACTAAGTGTTCTTGCTGTTCCAAATAAAGGATTAAATTGAATCCTAAAACATAAAAGTCAAATGGCCAGTTTGAAAGTCAAACGGCTAAAACAGGAAACTGTGGGAAACAAGCAAGAGGAGGTTGAAACCGACTTGGGGGAGGAGTCCCTCCTCTCCAAGCCGGCGCACCACCTAGGCCGAGTTAGGGAGGGACTTCCCTCCCTCCCCTTGGCCTCCGGCCCTCCTCCACCTATAAGAGGAGGGGCAGGGCCTCCTCCTCTAGACACACAAGTTCCTATCCTCTAAATATCCGGTTTAGAGCCGTTTTGGTTTAGAGCTTCTAATTGCACTAGCCTTCGGTTTAGAGCCTTCTAATTGGTGTGTCTAATCCCTAGACCACTAATATCTCTCTCATACTCCACCATACTCGCTCCGTCTTAAGGCGAAGCCCTGCGAGATCTCCCCTCTACTTCCGGTACCACGCCGTTGTCTTTGGAATCGCGAGAGGTGCTACAACCTCCATTTTCTTTGGAACAAGGGAGAGGAAGGTCTTCGCCGAGTACCGAACGTGTGACCGACTACGGAGCACTGCGGAGCATGGCCCGGAAGGATCGTCTACCGCGATCTTGAGATCGGAAGTGTCGACTACATCACCCACGAGAATCTCTCGTTAACGCTTTGGAATCTTTGAGGGTAAGTTATTCCATCGACTTGTTGCTACAATCTAGTAGATAGATCTTGGCTTGTTTGTTTGTATGCGATAGAAATTTTTTGTTTTCCATGCTACGAACCCCTACAGTGGTATCAGAGCCGTGTCTATATGTAGATTTGTTGCACGAGTAGAACACAATGGTCATTGTGGGCTTTGATGCTTTTATTGTCGATTGCTTCTTGTGTACTTTGCATCTTGCGGTATGTTGGGATGAAACGGCCCGAGATAACCTTACATGACATCGTTCATGAGACTTGCTCCACGCTTGACATGCAACTTGTATTGCATAAGTGGCTTTGCGGGTGCCTGTTTCTCCTAGCATAGTTAAGATCCAATTTACAACGGGTGATCAGCAATGCTAGTATCAATGTTGTAGTTCTTGTTCGTAAGTTAGAACGACACTTATTGAAAGCCCCAAACCACGTAAAATATGCAAAGAAAGTAAAGGCGTCTAACTTTGTTTTGCGGGGTGCGTGATGTGATATGGCCATGATTGTGATTATATTTGATGTATGCAATGTTCCTTATTGTAAGTCGGCAACCGCGGGAGAATATATGGTTGTCTTTAATTTCTGTTAAGACCTGTCTATTCAAAGTAGCTGTAATAGTTGAAGCGGTGGGCGACAACCATGGAGAAGCATCATTGACCTTGATGCAATGTCGGTGATGATGGAGATCATGTTCGTGCTAGAAGATGGAGATCGGGCACAAAGAAGAAAGGCCATATCATATCACATATTATGAATTGCATGTGATGTTAATCCTTTATGCATCTTGTATTGCTTAGTAGACGATGGTAGCATTATAAGATGATCCCTCATGCACATGAATTTCAAGTCACAAAGTGTTCACCCTTAGTTAGCGTTGCTAAAGCTTGTTGTTTGAAGCACCACGTGATGATCGGGTGTGTTAGATTCTACAAGTGTATACAACGTGAGCAAGCCAGATTTTCTCATGCGGAAACTAAGGTTTGATCTTGACGAGCCTAGCATGTACAAACATGGCCTCAGGAACACGGATTACCGAAAGGTAGAGCATGAGTCATATAGTAGATATGATGAACATGTTGATTGTTCGCCATTGAAGCTATATCAACTCTCGTGATGATCGGTTTTGATGTGGTGGATTTGGTTCGTGTGATCACTAAAACAATGTGAGGGATATTGTTTTGAGTGGGAGTTCACCTAGATTAATTTAATTATTAATTAGAAATCAATTTATCATAAACTAAATCAAAGTGAATTTGCATAGTTGTTGTAGTCATTGGCATCCGTTTACCACCTTGCGCTTAGTTATAATTGAGATGATAGAACTATAGAATTCGGTTAGTTACTTTCTGAATGGTATCGTATTGTTTTGAAGTGTTAATCTAAAGTTTAAAAGTCTTATTGCAAACTTTCAAGAAGTTCAGGTTACTCCATGAAGTTTAATAATTAGTATTAAATCAAGAGTAACAATTCCAAGTGTTAGTATATAAGTATCATGTTTGTCTCCATGATTCTTGATATTCAAAAGATTCTCTTAATATCAAGGTTATCTAGGATCTGAAAGAGTTGTTTCAGAAACCATGATGTGTGGAAGATATTGTGATATCTGAAACAAAGTTTTGGTTACAACATGATAGAGTATAATATGGCAAAGTTCATGTTCTCATATTTTGATGAGAATTTGCAAAAGGTTGGAGACACTTGTTGTCCTAATCCTCCAAAAGGTTTTGGACAGCGACATTATACTCGTAATTCATCGTTATAAGCTAAAAGTAGCTTGATCATGGACGATTCCATGATAAAGATGAATATTTGATGTAGGTAAAATGTTTACTACACCAAGAGATTACTAAAGAAAGGAATTTGAAAGAACACCAAACATTTGATGATGGTGATCTACTTCAAAGTGCAATTCCAAAGACATTGGTATTTAACTATACACGCTTTGGACTATGTGTCATATGTATGACTCCACTATTGATGTTGATAGATTCTTTCATACAGAAAAGGAAATACTGAAAGAGAATCTCATAAATATATGGCAGAAAAGAAAAGACTAGAATTGTTCAGTTTAAGTATATAGTTGATATACATGTTATGGCTATATTCTTTGCTTATTAAACAATGTGGTTCCTAAGTATTTGATACTGAATTTGTTGGTGTGAATCGTCATACGAAACAACACAATTCATGAACTACAATGGCCTAAGTAACTAGCAAAAGAATATGTGATGATTTTTATCGAGAACAAATAAAGGGTTATTGTGTTGCTCGTTAAATATCAAAGCTTGCCTTGAGATTTGTTTTATCGGTATTATGAGAAAAAAGGGTTGTTCAAATAATTTCCGTAATCCATAAAAGATGGATGATTCACAAATCTCATTGGAGAAATCACATCCATAAAACTAGTGCTAAAAATGTCGAAAGACAAATTGATTGAAAGATCACTTAGGAAGTGACATACGTTTAAATTATATTGGAAAGAAAACATGAAGAAACTCCATGTGGATGGAATTTTGGAGTCTTTTGATTTTGATCAAATGGCCTTGTGAAACTTTCCTAGAGATAATTGAAACTTCGTTCATAGGCCAAAAGGAGCGAAGACTAGCTTATTGGAATTTGTACATATTGTTGTATAAAGTCCGTTATGTGTAGTCAAGAGCGATGGATTTCAACTTCATTTGCTTTCTCGAAATTTTGAGTGAATATATGAATATTTACTTAATAAGGATGAAGTGTGAAATATTTGAAAAGTTCAAAGATTTTCAAGATGAAGTGCAAAATCATTGTAACAAGAATATAAATAGTTTATGATAAGATCATAAAGGAAGATATTTGAGTTCTGAGTTTAGCATAATACCTAAGATTTAAGGAATCGTTAGTGGATTTACATTTTCCCGAAACACCATAAGAGTATGGAGCATTCGAGATATGTAATTAAACCTTGTTTGACATGGTAAGATCGAAGGTGTAATTTATAAAACTGCCATTGTATTTTAAAGATTAAAAGCTTTAGAGATTACCGTTTTTTCCACTGAAAAGAGCTTCATCATAATCCGTTGAAATGACACCATATAAGGTTATGGTTTGGGATAAAACCCAAGTAGTCCTTTCTTAAAACATTGGTATGCTATGCATAAGAAAGATGTGTGCAACCAAAGTCGGATGAACCTGTCTTTGTATAACTGTTAAGTATTCCTCCATAAACACCGGGGACAAAAGTGTTTCTTGCTTAGAACGTCAAGTTCTTTGAGAAGGAATTTTTCGTGAAAAGATAAGTGGGAGGATAATAGAACGTTGATAAGGTTAAAGGAACCTTAGCTATATGTGCAAAGTTGCGCCAGCGCCGAAAAGTGTTCCGGAGGCAGCAACAATGCTCATGGCTCACGTGCCTCAAAGGTTGTGGTTACGAAGGTCAAAGTTTCTATTGAACCAAGTAGGTCGAGTAAACAATCAAATACCAAGATTTGAGGGTTGAATCATTATTTGAGAATAATGAACCGACTACATGCAAAGAAGCGATGATGGTCCCTGACTCCGTCAAATGGCTTGAAGCCATAAAATCCGTGATAGTTCCATACACGAGAAATCAAGTTTTGAACTTGAAGGACCCTCGAGAAAGGTGTAAGACCTTACAGTTGTGTCTGGATCTATAAAGAAATAGACATGGATGTTTTACATCTATGAAATAGTCGACATGTTGGGAAAGAGTTCACAACAATGTTCAAAGGTTGTATATGACAATATTTGATTTTTCATAGCGATGTTTAGTCTAGCGGATTAATGTAGCAACCACTACATATAATTTTGTTATATGGTAGTTGAATAAACAAAACAAGTTCTTCTAATAGAATTGTTACCTAGGGCGTGTGCATGGCCGCGGTCCAAAGGGTTTTGTTAAATTCAAGGATGCTAAAACATATGCAAACTTCAATGGTTGAAGTAAGCATAGCGGAGTTGGAATCTTCACTATGATGAAAGCTGTTAAAAGAGTTTAATTTCATCGGAGACAATGAAGATGCTTGCGTTTGCAAGAAATTAAGTGGGAGCGCTAAGACATATTTCTAATACGTTATGTGGAAGACATATTGTTGATTGGAAATGATGTATATTTTATTAACACATATTAAGAATTTCATCTCGATGAAAGGCTTAGGCAAAACCCAAATATTTGGCATCAATAGACGCTAATATGGTTGTGCCAGAAGTACATAGACAAGATATTGAATGAGTTCAATATAGAAACTACAAGAAAAGTTCTTGTCACACAGAAAACATTGAATGAGTTCAATATTGATGATATATTCAAGTGTAATGACACAGGGTAAGTGAAACAAAGATTCAAGTATGGATTGATACTTGATGTATGAAATCACAAAGAGTATTTATATCAATTATGCTGTGATATGTACAAATCCAGATATGTCCTATGCTCTAAATGATGTGAGCATATACCAGAATAATTCATAAGATGATCATTGGACAATAGTAAGGATATCCTTATGATCTTTTGGAAGAACTAAGAGTATATTATTTGTGTAAGTGACAAATAGATGGTTAGTTCATTGTAAAAGTACTACATTGATACTAGTTTTGTCACAAAATAAAAATTAAGTTTATCTCAATCTAAAATAAGGGTGGCACAATATAATGGAAAGTAAGTTCCATAATGGATTTGGATGAGTTCCAAAGTGAAGACATTGTGACAGATACTACAACAAAAGGCTAAGTATATGACTGCTATTATAGCAGCAAAGAGGGCATTGTGTCAAGTATTTTGTTATCAAACTAGGTGTAGTTCACGGAGGATAATACTATGAAGATATATTGTGCGACAATATTATCAACATGTTTTAACCCCAAAGAACTAAAGGTCACCGAAAGACCAAATTTATACAAAGCCATCTCATTAGAGAATGAGTGATGCGTAGAGGCAAAGACATGCAATTACACGGACACGGAAGTGTCGGATCAGGAGATCGATTGACCACTAGCAATCGTGTACATACAACACCGGAAAGCCATATGTGTTATATACACAAAGGTTTGAAACTAGATTATTGACTCTAGTGCAAGTGGGAGACTGTTGGAGATATGCCCAAGAGGCAATAATAAAGTGGTTATTATCATATCTTCACACTTATGATAAATGTTTACATACCATGCTATAATTGTATTAACAGAAACATTAATACTTGTGTGATTTGTAAACATAAAAGAGTCCCTAGTAAAGCCTCTTGTTAAACTAGCTTGTTGGTTAATATATGATCATGGTTTCCTGATCATGAACATAGAGATGTTATTAACAACATGATCATATCGTTAGGAGAATGATATGGTGGACATACTCCTATAGACAAGCGTAGCATAAAGATCAAGTCATTTCAATAGTTCAATTGCTATATGCTTTCTGATACATAGTAACCTAATTCCTTCGACCATGAGATCATGCATATCACCTTTGCGGATGGATGCTTTGATGTCATCAAACACCACACCGTAACGGGTGGCTATAAAGGTGGCATTGAGTGTTGGAAAGTATTGGTTGAAACACATGGATCAAGAGTGGGATTTGTCCATCCATATGACGGATAGATATACTGGGCCCTCTCGGTGGAATGTCATCCAATTAGCTTGCAAGCATGTGACTGGCTCACAGGGATCACATACCAGGAGCGAGAAAAGAGTACTTATCGGTACGAGGTTGAACTAGGTATGCAGAGATCTGAAGCGATCATAACCTCGGATAAGTAAACTATCGTGAGACAAAGGGAAATTGGTATCGTATGTAAGTGGTTCATTCGATCGCAAAGTAATCGTCGAGAAATATGTAGAGCCATATGAATTTCAGATTCCTCTATTGGTTATTGTTCGAGAAGTGTCTCGATCATGTCCGCATAATTCACGAACCGTAGGGAGACACACTTAAGTTCGACGTTGTTTGAGTAGTTATGGTATTATGAAAGAGACGAATGTTGTTGAGTCTCGGATGGGATCCGGATATCACGAGGTGATTCGAATGGTCCGGAGAATAAGATTCATATAAGGAAAGTCCTGTTCGGAGTTCGGAATGATTCCGTGATTTCATCGGAATGTTCTAGAAGGTTCGGAATGTCCGGCACTCCGGGGGGGGAAGGGGTACATGAATGTGTCATTACATATTGGAATGATTGCATCATGTACTAAGTGTTCTTGCTATTCCAAATAAAGGATTAAATTGAATCCTAAAACATAAAAGTCAAATGGCCAGTTTGAAAGTCAAACGGCTAAAACAGGAAACTGTGGGAAACAAGCAAGAGGAGGTTGAAACCGACTTGGGGGAGGAGTCCCTCCTCTCCAAGCCGGCGCACCACCTAGGCCGAGTTAGGGAGGGACTCCCCTCCCTCCCCTTGGCCGCCGGCCCTCCTCCACCTATAAGAGGAGGGGCAGGGCCTCCTCCTCTAGACACACAAGTTCCCATCCTCTAAATATCCGGTTTAGAGCCGTTTTGGTTTAGAGCTTCTAATTGCACTAGCCTTCGGTTTAAAGACTTCTAACTGGTGTGTCTAATCCCTAGACCACTAATAGCTCTCTCATACTCCACCATACTCGCTCCGGCTTAAGGCGAAGCCCTGCGAGATATCCCCTCTACTTCCGGTACCACGCCGTTGTGCTGCCAGAATCGCGAGGAGAGTGCTACAACCTCCATTTTCTTTGGAACAAGGGAGAGGAAGGTCTTCGTCAATCCGAACGTGTCACCGACTCTGAGCGCTTCTTGGGAATGCAGCCTTGGGAAGGATCGTCTACGCGATCTTGAGATCGGAAGTGTACGACTACATCACCCACGAGAATCTGCTCTCGTTAACCTCTTTGGAATCTTTGAGGGTAAGTTATTCCATCGACTCGTTGCTACAATCTAGTAGATAGATCTTGGCTTGTTTGTTTGTATGCGATAGAAAATTTTTGTTTTCCATGCTACGACCCCTACAGTGGTATCAAGGCCGTGTCTATATGTAGATTTGTTGCACGAGTAGAACACAAATGTCATTGTGGGCGTTGATGCTTTTATTGTCGATTTCTTCTTGTGTACTTTGCATCTTGCGGTATGTTGGGATGAAGCGGCCCGGGCTAACCTTACATGACATCGTTCATGAGACTTGCTCCACGCTTGACATGCAACTTGTATTGCATAAGTGGCTTTGCGGGTGCCTGTTTCTCCTAGCATAGTTAAGATCCAATTTACAACGGGTGATCGACAATGCTAGTATCAATGTTGTGGTTCTTGTTCGTAAGTTAGAACGACACTTATTGAAAGCCCCAAACCACGTAAAATATGCAAAGAAAGTAGAGGCGTCTAACTTTGTTTTGCAGGGGTGTGCAGTGATGTGATATGGCCATGATTGTGATTATATTTGATGTATGCAATGTTCCTTATTGTAAGTCGGCAACCGGAGAAATATATGGTTGTATTTAATTCTGTTAAGACCCGCGTGTCTATTCAAAGTAGTTGTAATAGTTGAAGCCGGTGGACGACAACCATGGAGAAGCATCATTGACCTTGATGCAATGTCGGTGATGATGGAGATCATGTTCGTGCTAGAAGATGGAGATCAGAAGCACAAAGAAGAAAGGCCATATCATATCACATATTATGAATTGCATGTGATGTTAATCCTTTATGCATCTTGTATTGCTTAGTAGACGATGGTAGCATTATAAGATGATCCCTCATGCACATGAATTTCAAGTCACAAAGTGTTCACCCTTAGTTAGCACCGTTGCTAAAGCTTGTTGTTTCGAAGCACCACGTGATGATCGGGTGTGTTAGATTCTACAAGTGTATACAACGTGAGCAAGCCAGATTTGCTCATGCGGAAACTAAGGTTTGATCTTGACGAGCCTAGCATGTACAAACATGGCCTCAGGAACACGGATTACCGAAAGGTAGAGCATGAGTCATATAGTAGATATGATGAACATGTTGATTGTTCGCCATTGAAGCTATATCAACTCTCGTGATGATCGGTTTTGATGTGGTGGATTTGGTTCGTGTGATCACTAAAACAATGTGAGGGATATTGTTTTGAGTGGGAGTTCACCTAGATTAATTTAATTATTAATTAGAACTCAATTTATCATAAACTAAATCAAAGTGAATTTGCATAGTTGTTGTAGTCATTGGCATCCGTTTACCACCTTGCGCTTAGTTATAATTGAGATGATAGAACTATAGAATTCTGGTTAGTTACTTTCTGTTGGTATCGTATTGTTTTGAAGTGTTAATCTAAAGTTTAAAAGTCCTATTGCAAACTTTCAGTAAGTTACGGTTAGTCCATGAAGTTTAATAATTAGTATTAAATCAAGAGTAACAATTCCAAGTGTTAGTATATAAGTATCATGTTTGTCTCCATGATTCTTGATATTCAAAAGATTCTCTTAATATCAAGGTTATCTAGGATCTGAAAGAGTTGTTTCAGAAACCATGATGTGTGGAAGATATTGTGATATCTGAAACAAAGTTTTGGTTACAACATGATAGAGTATAATATCGCAAAGTTCATGTTCTCATATTTTGATGAGAATTTGCAAAAGGTTGGAGACACTTGTTGTCCTAATCCTGCAAAAGGTTTTGGACAGCGACATTATACTCGTAATTCATCGTTATAAGCTAAAAGTAGCTTGATCATGGACGATTCCATGATAAAGATGAATATTTGATGTAGGTAAAATGTTTACTACACCAAGAGATTACTAAAGAAAGGAATTTGAAAGAACACCAAACATTTGATGATGGTGATCTACTTCAAAGTGCAATTCCAAAGACATTGGTATTTAACTATACACGCTTTGGACTATGTGTCATATGTATGACTCCACTATTGATGTTGATAGATTCTTTCATCTGAGAAAGAAATCTTGAAGAGAATCTCATAAATATATGGCAGAAAAGAAAAGACTAGAATTGTTCAGTTTAAGTATATAGTTGATATACATGTTATGGCTATATTCTTTGCTTATTAAACAATGTGGTTCCTAAGTATTTGATACTGAACTTGTTGGTGTGGATCGTCATACGAAACAACACAATTCATGAACTACAATGGCCTAAGTAACTAGCAAAAGAATATGTGATGATGTTTATCGAGAACAAATAAAGGGTTATTGTGTTGCTCGTTAAATATCAAAGCTTGCCTTCAGGATTTGTTTTATCAGGTATTATGAGAACAAAAGGGTTGTTCAAATAATTTCCGTAATCCATAAAAGATGGATGATTCACAAATCTCGTTGGAGAAATCACATCCATAAAACTAGTGCTAAAAATGTCGAAAGACAAATTGATTGAAAGATCACTTAGGAAGTGACATCGCCGTTTAAATTATACTGGAAAGAAAACATGAAGAAACTCCATGTGAATGGAATTTTGGAGTCTTTTGATTTTGATCAAATGACGCTTGTGAAACTTTCCTAGAGATAATTGAAACTTCGTTCATAGGCCAAAAAGGGAACGAAAGACTAGCTTATTGGAATTTGTACATATTGTTGTATAAAGTCCGTTATGTGTAGTCAAGAGCGATGGATTTCAACTTCATTTGCTTTCTCCGAAATTTTCAGTGAATATATGAATATTTACTTAATAAGGATGAAGTGTGAAATATTTGAGAAGTTCAAAGATTTTCAAGATGAAGTGCAAAATCATTGTAACAAGAATATAAATAGTTTATGATAAGATCATAAAGGAAGATATTTGAGTTACGAGTTTAGCATAATACCTAAGATTTAAGGAATCGTTATTGGATTTACATTTCGAAACACCATAAGAGTATGGAGCATTCGAGATATGTAATTAAACCTTGTTTGACATGGTAAGATCAAGGTGTAATTTATAAAACTGCCATTGTATTTTAAAGATTAAAAGCTTTAGAGATTACCGTTTTTTCCACTGAAAAGAGCTTCATCATAATCCGTTGAAATGACACCATATAAGGTTATGGTTTGGGATAAAACCCAAGTAGTCCTTTCTTAAAACATTGGTATGCTATGCATAAGAAAGATGTGTGCAACCAAAGTCGGATGAACCTGTCTTTGTATAACTGTTAAGTATTCCTCCATAAACACCGGGGACAAAAGTGTTTGTTGCTTAGAACGTCAAGTTTCTTTGAGAAGGAATTTTTCGTGAAAAGATAAGTGGGAGGACAATAGAACGTTGATAAGGTTAAAGGAACCTTAGCTATATGTGCAAAGTTGCGCAGCG
This sequence comes from Avena longiglumis, assembly GCA_030063025.1. Taxonomy (NCBI): domain Eukaryota; kingdom Viridiplantae; phylum Streptophyta; class Magnoliopsida; order Poales; family Poaceae; genus Avena; species Avena longiglumis. The sequence continues at coordinate 33,034,170 of CP125978.1, forward strand.
CCGAAAAGTGTTCCGGAGGCAGCAACAATGCTCATGGCTCACGTGCCTCAAAGGTTGTGGTTACGAAGGTCAAAGTTTCTATTGAACCAAGTAGGTCGAGTAAACAATCAAATACCAAGATTTGAGGGTTGAATCATTATTTGAGAATAATGAACTGACTACATGCAAAGAAGCGATGATGGGCCCTGACTCCGTCAAATGGCTTGAAGCCATAAAATCCGTGATAGTTCCATACCACGAAATCAAGTTTTGAACTTGAAGGACCCTCGAGAAAGGTGTAAGACCTTACAGTTGTGTTTGGATCTATAAAGAAATAGACATGGATGTTTCACATATATGAAATAGTCGACATGTTGGGAAAGAGTTCACAACAATGTTCAAAGGTTGTATATGACAAGATTTGATCTTTCATAGCGATGTTTAGTCTAGACGGATTAATGTAGCAACCACTACATATAATTTTGTTATATGGTAGTTGAATAAACAAAACAAGTTCTTCTAATAGAATTGTTACCTAGGGCGTGTGCATGGCCGGTCCAAAGGGTTTTGTTAAATTCAAGGGATGCTAAAAACATATGCAAACTTCAATGGTTGAAGTAAGCATAGCGGAGTTGGAATCTTCACTATGATGAAACTGTTAAAAGAGTTTAATTTCATCAGAGACAATGAAGATGCTTGCGTTTGCAAGAAATTAAGTGGGAGCGCTAAGACATATTTCTAATACGTTATGTGGAAGACATATTGTTGATTGGAAATGATGTATATTTTATTAACACATATTAAGAATTTCATCTCGATGAAAGGCTTAGGCAAAACCCAAATATTTGGCATCAATAGACGCTAATATGGTTGTGCCAGAAGTACATAGACAAGATATTGAATGAGTTCAATATAGAAACTACAAGAAAAGTTCTTGTCACACAGAAAACATTGAATGAGTTCAATATTGATGATATATTCAAGTGTAATGACACAGGGTAAGTGAAACAAAGATTCAAGTATGGATTGATACTTGATGTATGAAATCACAAAAGTATTTATATCAATTATCTTTGTGATATGTACAAATCCAGATATGTCCTATGCTCTAAATGATGTGAGCATATACCAGAATAATTCATAAGATGATCATTGGACAATAGTAAGGATATCCTTATGATCTTTTGGAAGAACTAAGAGTATATTATTTGTGTAAGTGACAAATAGATGGTTAGTTCATTGTAAAAGTACTACATTGATACTAGTTTTGTCACAAAATACAAATTAAGTTTATCTCAATCTAAACTAAGGGTGGCACAATATAATGGAAAGTAAGTTCCATAATGGATTTGGATGAGTTCCAAAGTGAAGACATTGTGACAGATACTACAACAAAAGGCTAAGTATATGACTGCTATTATAGCAGCAAAAGAGGGCATTTGTGTCAAGTAGTTTGTTATCAAACTAGGTGTAGTTCACAGAGGGATAATACTATGAAGATATATTGTGCGACAATATTATCAACATGTTTTAACCCCAAAGAACTAAAGGTCACACCGAAAGACCAAATTTATACAAAGCCATCTCATTAGAGAATGAGTGATGCGTAGAGACGCAAAGACATGCAATTACACACGGACACAAGTGTCAGATCCGGAGATCAGTTGACCACTAGCAATCGTGTACATACAACACCGGGAAAGCCATAGGTGTTATATACACAAAGGTTTGAAACTAGATTATTGACTCTAGTGCAAGTGGGAGACTGTTGGAGATATGCCCAAGAGGCAATAATAAAGTGGTTATTATCATATCTTCACACTTATGATAAATGTTTACATACCATGCTATAATTGTATTAACAGGAAACATTAATACTTGTGTGATTTGTAAACATATAAGAGTCCCTAGTAAAGCCTCTTGTTAAACTAGCTTGTTGGTTAATATATGATCATGGTTTCCTGATCATGAACATAGAGATGTTATTAACAACAGGATCATATCGTTAGGAGAATGATATGGTGGACATACTCCTATAGATAAGCGTAGCATAAAGATCAAGTCATTTTAAATAGTTCAATTGCTATATGCTTTCGATACATAGTAACCTAATTCCTTCGACCATGAGATCATGCATATCACCTTCTTGGGATGGATGCTTTGATGTCATCAAACACCACACCGTAACAGGTGGCTATAAAGGTGGCATTGAGTTTTGGAAAGTATTGGTTGAAACACATGGATCAAGTGGGATTTGTCCATCCATATGACGGATAGATATACTCTGCCCTCTCGGTGGAATGTCATCCAATTAGCTTGCAAGCATGTGGTGGCTCACAAGGGATCACATACCACGAGCGAAAGAGTACTTATCGGTAACGAGGTTGAACTAGGTATGCGGAGATCTGACGATCATAACCTCGGATAAGTAAACTATCGTGAGACAAAGGGAAATTGGTATCGTATGTAAGTGGTTCATTCAATCAAAGTAATCATAGAAATATGTGGGAGCCATATGAATTTCAGATTCCTCTATTGGTTATTGTTAGGAGAAGTGTCTCGATCATGTCGCATAATTCACGAACCGTAGGGAGACACTTAAGGATTCGACGTTGTTTGAGTAGTTATGGTATTATGAGAAAGAGACCGAATGTTGTTGGTCTCGGATGGGATCCGGGATATCACGAGGTGATCCGGAATGGTCAGGAGAATAAGATTCATATAAGGAAAGTCCCGTTTGAGTTCGGGAATGATTCCGTGATTTCATCGGGAATGTTCAAGAAGGTTCGGAATGTCGGCACTCCGGGGAAGGGTACATGAATGTGTCATTACATATTGGAATGATTGCATCATGTACTAAGTGTTCTTCTGTTCCAAATAAAGGATTAAATTGAATCCTAAAGCAGAAAAGTCAAATGGCGATTTGAAAGTCAAGCGGCTAAACAGAAGCTGTGGGAAACAAGCAAGAGGAGGTTGAAACCGACTTGGGGGAGGAGTCCCTACTCTCCAAGCCGGCGCACCACCTAGGCCGAGTTGGGGAGGGACTCCCCTCCCTCCCCTTGGCCGCCGGCCCTCCTCCACCTATAAGAGGAGGGGCAGGGCCTCCTCCTCTAGACACACAAGTTCCTATCCTCTAAATCTCCGGTTTAGAGCCGTTTTGGTTTAGAGCTTCTAATTGCACTAGCCTTCGGTTTAGAGCCTTCTAATTGGTGTGTCTAATCCCTAGACCACTAATAGCTCTCTCATACTCCACCATACTCGCTCCGGCTTAAGGCGAAGCCCTGCGAGATCTCCCCTCTACTTCCGGTACCACGCCGTTGTGCCATCCTCGAACTCCGTCTCCGCCTCATTTCCGTGTCAGTACCTTCCTTATGCCTTGAAACTTCATAATATATAACCCCCTGGATTTCCCGAGGTTCTTGCATCAAGTTCTCGTCGTGTTTTTGTTTCAATCTGTTTATGTCAGGCAAATTTATCAGTTTTGGAGCTACAATGTCTTCCTCTGGATCACCCATGGAGGATTCCTCTGCGGATGTCCTCAACCCATACATGTATGAGTTGAAAATCCATCCCAAGGAGATGATTCTCAAAGATGGGAAGGTACAGATGAAATAAGTTCAAGTCCCCAAGGGAGAAGGAAGTCTGGAAGACAGGATGGAAGCATTGGAGCATGAGGTTTTCAGGTACAGGAAGATGGCGGAATGCAAAGTGGATGTTATTCACAAGATAAGTTCAGAACTCATCACCAAGCACGAGGAAGAGGTGGCTGAGCTCCGAGAAGAAATGTTCTCGCTCCGTCAGACCACCAACCAATTACAAGCACAACTCTACGACATACAAAATCAAAACTATGAGTATAAGGCTAGGTTTGATCGCATAAGCTTTGTTGCTAGTTTCAGGATTGCAGAGACAAGGACATCCTTTTTGGATGATGAACCATTGCCTTGGAAGTTTTATGATGACAATAAAACACCACCACCACTGAAGGAGTAATTCGTCATCAGGTTTGGCATCCCCTTGGCTTGTTCCAAGCTTGGGGGAGTGCCGCGGTATCACCACCATTATGTTTTATCTTTTACCTTTTTAGTGGATTCATATATTTGGTAGAGAGGTTATCTTATAGTTTGGTTTGCATGTGGAAGTATCTCTCCTTTAGTTGATTATCTATGTATCCCTTGGTGTGAGTGCCTTTATTGGAATATTAATGAGAAGCTTCATCTTTTACTTTTTGCACTTCTTATTTTAGTTTTCAATCTCTATTATATGATGGATCTTGTTGATCAGTATTGGCATCACTTTGGGATCATCAAGTGGATCTAAATTGGTTTTGGCAAACCGAGTTCTGGTCAATAGCATTACTTTGAAAGAGAAAAGGAGAAAAAGCTTACAAGTATTTTGTACCATTTGTTTTCTTTCTTGTTGGCTCATAAGCTTAGTATCCTTTATTTAAGATATTTTGTGTCTTCAAGGAAGATTGCATGTTTGGCTTTATTACTTGTATGTTTGCTTGTTTCTTTCAACTCTCTTACCTTGACCTTGCTAGCCAAAAACCTGTTTTGAGAAGGCATACTTCTCATGTTTCCAATCCCTTTGAACCAAAACCCTTTGCCACTTGTGTCCACCATATCTACCTAGTAGCATTTTTTGCTATTCCTAGAAAATTCTCAAGCTTCATCTACCTTTTGGAATTAAAAAGTATTTTGTTATGTGAAAACTAGTTAGTAAAGCTCTCACGAACTTGATGGCACACCTTATTTTCTTGCCCCTAATATACTTGAACCATTGTGTCATCGAAGTTATATATGCTTGCATCTATACGTTGGAATTAGCAGACCTATGCTGTCACGGGGAACGTTTTCAACATTGCACATGTACTTTGTACTCAGTTGATATCGTGCTCTTTTGTCTATGGATATCAACGGTGTGAAATAAAGAGGGAACTTGTAAGTCCATGGAGTTTGTATTTTGTGTTAGAGAAATGCCTGGGCTGCTAGCCTAAGGCATGCCTAATCATGGTGGAAACTTGTAGCATCACCATAGTGAGCTATCTATGAAGCATCCTCAATAAAAAGCTATACACATAGTAAATAAAAAGATCGCTGAGATGCTCACTGTCTGCTTGCCTTGTCATTTTGATTATGGGATAACTCCTGTACCATGTGCAAGGGGTACCCCGTTGGTGGTTCTCTATGATATGCAAATACTTACAATGACAAGAACTTACCGGTGACCAAAGTTGTGTAGCATGAGGAGTGGCCCTCATATTCAAGGGACATGAGATTGCCAACTTATATTTCGTCAAGCATATACTCCATCTTTGTGCACTTTAACCTTAGTCATCTCAAGATGCCTATGATAGGGGCAATGAGGGCTCAAAGCTAGTAAGTACCATTATATTTTGGAAGCTCTTTATTACTTGTAATCCCTGCTACCCTCTATGAAGGTACCTTTCTCCTACTTTCTAAGTTGAGTCAGTAAACCTACTTCCTCTCTATATCCAGCAAGCATTTGAGTTGTTGTGTTTCAAGCATTCATATGGTGATTTATTCAATCATGTTCTCTATCTTCCTTGTTTGCACAAAACTCTTATCTATTGAGTATTACTTTGAAAGCCTTCATTGAAAAACCTTTTGAGCAAAGAGTTCTCCTGTTATAAAACTTCTACAAAAAGCTTTTTGAGAAACTGTTTGCCAGGTGTTCTCTGACCAAGAACAAGTTTTCTAATTCCAATTATGATTTATCTTTATGCGTCTCTATTGTGACTGTTGTACTTGGTTGCAAGCTAAGTTATATAATGGCGAGTTGCTTTCTTCTATGAGATGTGCAATAGTAAGTGTGATGCTTCTTGTTCGTATTCTTTTATCGACACTTCACTCCATAAACCTGTGGACATGTTTATTGAGCTTAGTTTTCGCTTGGGGAAAAGCGAAGGTCTAAGCTTGGGGGAGTTGATACGCCCAATTTGCATCACCTTTCTATCTAAGCTTGAGAAGATGTCTTATTATGAGGTATTACTTATGTCTTTTCCACTGTTTTTGCATGTTGGATGATTCTTGGAGGATGGACTGCCGGTGTCTGGATTCTGATGGAAAAGAGGGCGTTTTGATGCAATTTCACGAAGATCGGAAAAATACCAGAAAAATATCGGAAATATTATTTTTCCAGAAGATTGAGGAATCCATAAGGAGGGACGAAGAAGGGCCGCAGGGGGCCCACACCCCCTAGGCACGGGCCCACCTGACCCCGTGCCTAGGGCAGGTGTGGCCCACCTGCCCGGCTCCCGAATCCACCCCTTCGCCTATATCTTCCCTATGGAATCCTAAGGCCAGGGAGGCGACCACAGATAGATTTCCGCCGCCTCTGGGGGGCAGAAAACACCGAGAGAGAAAGATCTCCGGGAGGCAGTTTCGGGGAATTCCTTCCCGGAGAGGGGAGATCGTCGCCATCAACACCATTGTCAAGCTAGGCTTCATCAGGATCATCATCATCATCCACACCATCATCTCCACTAGAACCATCATCACCACTCCGTCCCACTATAACAATTGTGTTGGATATTGCTTTACTTCTTAGGGGAAACTTTCCCGGTGTTAATTACTATTGTAGTTGATGCTTGTGAGTGGAACCATTGGATTATTGTTTATGTTCATATTGTTATCCATTATCATATCATCGTTGATCTTGATCCATATGATGTCTTATGAGTAGTTCGTTTAGTTCTTCAGGACATGGGAGAATTCATGTTGTTATTAGTGGATTTGTGTTGAGTTATTATTCAATGGTTTAGTATTTAAGTTGTGGTGCTATTCTTCTAGTGGTGTCATGTGAACGTCGACTACATGATACTTCACAATTTATGGGCCTAGGGGAATGCATTGTGTATTTGGCTACTAATTGTGGGGTTCTTGGGAGTGGTAAACCCGAACCCCGTTAGGACACCTTTGCACAAGGTAGTGTAGGATCTCAGAGTTTAAGGCTGTGGTTAGATTTATATCTTAATTACTTTCCTGTAGTTATGGATGTTTGTAGGGGGTTTAATCACAAGTTTGTATTAGGTCGGTACATTAGCACAGGTTCACCCACACAACACTTACAACACCAGAGAAGAGTACTCAACTATATGAAGCGAAAGCACTTGACAAAATTCCCATGTGTCCTCGAGAACGTTTGGTACTTATAAGTATTTCCACCGACTTGTCCTTTGCTAAGAAAGGATTGGGCCACTTGCTGCATTTGTTCTTTGTTACTTGCACTTTGTTTTGTTGCTTTATCAGAAAACCACTAAAAATCCGTTTGCTAAGTATTCACAGGGATTTCCTGTTCCATACCACTATTCAGCACCTTCTGCTCCTCGTTGGGATCGACAATCCTATTTATCAAAAGTACTAAGATACACGCCTATATTTGTGGGTCATCAGGAATCCCCAAGCTTGAGCTTTGGTCCATTCTTCATCTCATTACATCATTCTCTCTCTACACCTGAAATTATTCCATCATACAAAACTTCACACAATCTTCATTAGCAACATTAGTTTATTCAAAAGATATTAGACCTCTGGAAAAGCTTTGGAACAGCAAGGATTTTCACTAAAAACACAATCTACTGTAGAAACTCCTTCAAAAAGTTCAATTCACCTTAAAGAGAACTCAAAAAGGAATCAATAAGAAACAAATGCAAATAATAGCATAAATTTGTCAAAATAGACCAGCACGTAGAAATCGATTTTTACGAACATCTTCTGTTACTCAAATCAAAAAGTGTTGAACTAACGAAAGTTATCTAACATACTGGGGGATTTATTCATAAATTTTCAGCTCAATACGGCTTACATAGACTCCTCGCAAATTTTTATGGTGGAGGACAGAAATCTGTTTGAGGAAAGCAACTCCCCAAATCTTACTTTCCTCTCATTAGAGGTAATTCTTGGCAAAAAAAGCAAACAAAAAGGATAAGGAGACGTCATTACTGAAGTAATGACTTCCAAAAATCAAAGAAACTCTTGGGATATCTCCCAACAAGTACTTTTCTTTAACGCCTTTAAGTTAGGCTTGATAGCTTGAGAAGATGCTCACATAACAATTATGAATTGAAGTCAAAGAGAGAATCAAGAAGAAAATTCAAAACACATTTAATTCTAACCCACTTCCTATGCATAGGAGTCTTGTATGAAAATAAATTCACAAAGAACAAAGTGACAGGCATAGGAAGATGGAACAAGAGCAACTTCAAAACTTTCAGCACATAGAGAGGTGTTTTAGTACCATGAAAACTTCTACAACCATACTTTCCTCTCTCATAATAATTTTTAGTAGCATTATGAATAAACTCAACAATATAGCTATCACATAAAGCATGCTTTTCATGATCTACAAACACATAATTTCTATCAAGCTCAAAAACAGTGGGATTAAAACCTCCACAGGTTTTATCCAAAGTAGATATTTTAAAAGGATCCACAAGAACATAACATTCATACTCCTTAGGTAAGCATGGGGAACAATCAAATAATGTAAGGTATAAAGAGTAACTCTCATTAGAAGGTAGGCATGGGTAGATCCATTCTTCCTCCTTTTGTTCATCACTCTCCCCCTCTTTTTCATCTAATGAGCTTCCAGTTTCAACAATTTATTCTTCCATAGGCTCCTGCAAGACATTAGTCTCTTCCATTTGTGGAAAACGCCTATTAAAATATTCAAGAATATAGCTATTTTCTTCCTTGTAATTATCAAAGAAAAATTTAAGTATCTCATAAACCTCATGTTCATAAGGTGCATCATCAGTATTTTCAAGCAAACTAGCAAGTTCAAATGTACCCTTGAAGGCAATAAATTCTTCAATTTGTTCCACATCATCAAAATCATAATTTCCTTTAACATAATAAGATATGGTAACGTTATCATTATACTCACATTGAAAAGGCAGGTGTTTATACCTCCTATAGCAACAAGCTTTATCAAAGAAATACGTAACATTATAAGTAGAGCACACCTCTCTAGCAATAGTATTCAACTTATCAATTTGCTCCCATAAGTGTTTCCCTTTTTGTGACAAACGGTGTTCCTTATAACAATACTTTTGTTCTTCCGTGAACCCACCTTGCCAATAAGAACTCGTTTCAAAGAAACTATCCATTGATAGAAAGCATGACCAAGCAAGGCAATAGAAGACCAACAACCAGAGTAGGAACTATTTTTTTTGTGTTTTTGAATAAAGAAAGCAAACCAAACTAGACATTTTTTTTGGGTTTTTTGAAAAGAGGCAAACAAAACCAAGCAAAAGAAAAAAGCAAACTAAAAACAAAGTAAAGAGAAAGGAAGTGGAGGACTCCCCTTGTGAAGACGTCCTTATCCTCCCCGGCAACAGCGCCAGAAAACTTGTTGATGGCGCCTCGTTGACGTGGGAGCTTCTTTCTTTATTCCCCGGCAACGGCGCCAGAAAACTTGGTGCCTAACAGAGAGGATTTCGTTGGAAACCCCAAGAGCAAGGTGTGACGAGCACAATAGCAAGTCTTCCCTGAGTTGAGGCCAAGGTTATCAAACCAGAAGGAGGAAGGAAACGTCACACAGGTGTTGCTAGCAACGTGGAGACCTGCACAACACAAACTCAAGACTTTGCCCCAATGAATCAGTGAGGTTGTCAAGCTCACCGGTTTGGTGTAACAAAGGATTAAACGTATGGTGTGGAAGATAATGGTTTGCAGCAAATAAACAAGTAACAGTGGAAGATGTATTAATGGTAAAGATTGGACCGGGGTCTATAGTTCATTAGAGGTGCTCTCCTTAGATAAACAATATGGCATGAAGGGTAAACAAATTACAGTGGGGCAATTGACACGAACTGAGCAAGGCATAACAATGCAATTACTATCCAGAAAGATCCTATGAGGTTGATTGGGCAATACAACAACATACATAGACCATAATCCAACTGCATCTATGACTCGAAGTCCACCTTCAGGTTATCATCCGAACCCCCTCCAGTATTAAGTTGCAAGCAACAGACAACTACTTTAAGCAAAATGTTTAAGGTAAACAGTCCACATGTTCCATGAACAAGAGACTGTTGTTTTCTCCCTAGTAGCAACATCATATCTACAACCGAAGAGATTATTGTCACTTCCCTTGGAAACTAGAGGCATGAACCCACTATCAAGCATAAATAACCCCTCTTGGAGTCACTAGCAACTACTCAGCCAAGATAGCTACTAACAATGGAGAGCATGCAAGATCACAAACAACACAAACATGATAGAATCATAAAGACAAAATCATTAATCAAACCAACATAATAATCTCAATATCCATCGGATCCCCGCAAACACAACATGCATGATTACAGATAGGTTAGATCTTGATCATGAACGGAGCTCACAAGATCTATACATGAAAGCACAAAGGAGGAGATACAACCATCTAGCTACTACATGGACCCATAGTCCAAGGTGGAACTACTCACGCATCATACCGGAGAGAAGGCCTCTGGGATGATCTCCCCTCCGGCAGGGTGCTAGGAAGAACTTCAGATCCCCCGATCTAGGGACGATGGTGGCGGCGGCTACAGACGGTTTCGTGGAGATTTGATCGGGTGCTTAGGGTTTCTGCATCGGGGGCTTCTTATAGGTGAAGGGGGAGGCTGAGGAGGTGGCCAGATGGGTCACACCCCTCCCAGGCGCGGCGCAGGGCCCACCCGCGCCTAGGGGGGTTTGGCTGCCTTGGCCCGCTTTTCCGTCTCCCCTCTAGACTTCTTGTTCCCCACGAAAAGTTATTGACTTTGACGTTTGTCCCGTCCAATTCCTAGAATATTTCTTTACTAACTTTTCTGAGACCAAAAACAACAGAAAACAGGCAACTGGCACTGTGGCAACTTTTTAATAGGTTAGTACCAGAAAACATGTAAAAAGCACCTCAAAGTGTAGACAAAGCAAAGCAAATTAGATACTAAACAAGCATGGAGCATCAAAAATTATAGATACGTTTCCGACATATCAATACTTTCTTCTACATAGATAATATCTTGTTTGCTAGCAGACCAGCGACCCCCGAGTGACATAGGGACATCAATGGAAAACTAGTTGAACTCAAGGAGCACGAGGATCCACTGTTCCTATTGCATTAGTCCGATCCAAGGAGCTTAATTGCTAAGCATCCTGAAGGATCTTAATCATCTAGTGACTGACCATGGTTTGGTAACAGAATAGTAGGATTATTGAAGTTGGGATGAAATCTACCAAGAGGAGTTCGAGCTAATTATGGGTTGGTCGCCTACACATATACTTATAAGATTATAATTGTTACATTTATCACTCATCCACCTGGAACAATCACTATCACCATGAACTATATCTCCCCGCGCGTATTTTGTCATCTGCATAAACAACAAACAATCAAAATTTACATTTTTAGTTTTATGCTTTTTACTGTATCTCCCCGTGCTCTTTACTTTTATGATTTTTATTTCTGAAATTTACATTTTAGTTTTATTTAAATACTTTCAGTTTAATCCAAATTTTATTCTTATTTCAACACTTGCAGTCAATTCACTCGAAGACATGTGACAACTTTGAGTGCGACTGAGACTTCACCCATAAACACTTACCTTTGGGCTCCCTGTGGGATCGATATCTTAACTTCGAAACTAGCTACAAACGATCTGTGCACTTGCAAACATCAAGTGTTGGACATATGCCTAAGAGGCAATAATAAAGTGGTTATTATTATATCTTTGTGTTTATGATAAATGTTTACATACCATGCTATAATTGTATTAACCAGAAACATTAATACTTGTGTGTTTTGTAAACATAAAAGAGTCCCTAGTAAGCCTCCTGTTAAGCTAGCTTGTTGATCATGGTTTTCTGATTATGTTCATTTGATGTTGTTAATAACAATGTCATATCATTAGGAAAATGATGTTGTAAGATCCCTCCTTTATAAAGGAAAAGGATCCCTGTGATTGCAATGCTAGTCCCTGGATCAATGCTAGCATCCAAAGTTTAAGATGAAGTACATAGAAACAAAGGTCATTATTACAGTCATTCCAGAGACAAACATAGTCTTTTACAACTCCATGGCCACAAGCCTAGTACAAGAGTTTAAATGAGTAAATAGATAAATAAGTCTTCATCTTCATGTGCCACAGGCAAGCATGTTGAGTGTAGACTCATGACTCCTAATCATCATCAGAATATCGACAAGTTATAGCCACCGTGGGTCAATACATTGGAATAGTATTGGCAAGTGATACCTTAGTATAATATTGGTGGAATAAATAATATATGCATTTTGGCTAAGTGTAGCTTAGGCTTGCTTTGCTCAAAATAGGTTTTGCCTATCAGTTGAAAACACTAAGTTTTTCTTTGTCAAAAACTTTCCCCAAGGAACCACCAATAGACATTGGGGTCCTTCACCCTTGTTCAACCACAAGTTTTACTTATAAATTGGGATGAGGAGATTCTTGATAGCTTCCATGTCTTGATGCTCAAATTGTCCAATACCAGGGACATGGCTAAGTACTTAGATTCTTCCATCTGCAGTGGTTGTGCACTTTCCCCACAAGACTTGATTTTCACCAAGACAGGACCTTTCAAAAGCCTTCCCTTAGACCAAATGGTCGCGCTCCAACCTATCAATCCCTCTACCACCAACTGTCCAATTGGCTAAGTTATTGCAACCTATATGATCCAGGCAGAGCCCATATTGCCAAGTGGCTGCACTAGAAGCTTCTTAACATTTGGCCTCTCAAATCCCTTTGTTCCTGGGTGGCTTTCCACAAGTGAGATACATAAGGTAAACCATAGAAATGGGCCTTGTGTAACCACTCAACATAACCCATTCACAACCATTCCACCCAGGTGATTCATTCACTTAGTTGTTTTATTAAGTAAAAACATAGTCCAAAGACTTAGAAATATTTATTCATAGCATGAACATATAGCCACCCTTGGTTTCTACTAGCTAGGCTAAGCATGGCATAGATAAGCATCTTAACTTAGAAATTTCTAGCAATTCTACAACTACTAGGATTTCCCAAGCATAGCATATAAGTAAAATATAACCATGCAAGACTAGCAAAATATTTCTAATGCATAGTTGAAAAACATAGGGATAAAATCATGAAGCACCACTTGCCTTGGTAGTTTGGAGAGTAGCTACAATCCTCACAATCACAATCACTATTTGCACCAAAATCTACACATAAAATGATAGCACCAAATCACATACAAAATAAATACAAGCAAAAATATATGGATGCATGCAATATGATATGTGATGATTTCCTATACTCAACAAGACAAGTGCATAGTACTAGTTCATAAACAAGTTCAAAACTTGCCAAACAACCTTTATTTGAATAATAAAACATTTCTCAAATAATTAATATACTCAAAATAGGCCTACACATGTTTCTGTAAAAATGACCATTTTAACAGAAACAAAACATTAAACACATTTCATATATGGAAAGGGCTTTCTCTCCTGATTCCATTGATATAAAATTTATCAAATTTGGACGTGGCATTCAAAAGTTATGATTAAAACAAAATCAAACAACTAATAGATCTAATTTCAAATTTTAAAACGAAACCTGTGCCACGCGGGAGCTTCTAACTGGCTGGTACCGTTTCGCGCCGGATCACGCTTCTGAGCTGTTGGATCTAACTTAATCGCGCGGCTTAGATCTGCCCGTACCTCTTCGGCTAGCGTCTAATCTTAACCACTGGATCTAGATCCAGTGGATCACATCTCTCTCACCTAAAACGGTAGCCGGGCTGCTTCGGTGGCGTTGCTGCCGACGATGTTCCGGCGAAATGAGAGGGGTAGGGGGGTCGTGTGTGTGCTTACCGAGACCACGAGAACTTGGGGATGCTCAACGTGTGGACGGGCAGGGTCGGGGCGCACAGACACAGCAGCACGAGCTCGTCGGAGTTGCTGGCGGCGTCGGATGCTCACTGACGGAGTCGAAGGCGATGTTCTGGGGCACGAGGATCCAAAAAAAAAGTGTCAGCAGGTGCGCTAGATGCAGGCGAACATGCCCGTGTGATTCAGAATCAGAGGGGAACACGAGGCTCACCGAATTTAGTCGCCGGAGTCGAGGTGAGCTTCAGTCGCTTCCAGAGGTGGACGATGGCAAGGGTCTAGGGCGATTCAGAAATAAACAGAGGCATGAGAAGATGCGCAGGATGATTGCAAAGCAGCTCGCATGAGTTAGAAATCAAGGGGCGCCTGCTACTCACCGTGATGGCTCGCCGGAGTCTCTCGGTTCAGCAGCGGTGCAAGTCAAATTGCGGGCAACCTGGTGGCGTTGCGTATGTGCTAGGTGAGAGGAAATGAGCGGCGAGGGGAGAGGTTTAAGTAGCCAGGAGGGGCGAGGGAATTACGCTGCAGATCAATGCCAATTAAGCGCGGAATCAACGCGGCGTTTCTGGAGGAAACGGCGGTGGCGACGGGGTCTGCGCGCGCGGGGGTGGAGAAGAAGGAGCTGACCTGGCTCGGGCCCGATGGCGTGGCGGTAAAGCGGGCGTGTGAGAGAGAAGGGGAAAACGACCCGGGTGGGCTTAGTGGGATGGTTCCTCTGCTGGGCTAAATAACTGGCGCCGGCCTTTTTCCTTTTCTTAATTCATTTTCTATTTCTGTTTTGATTTTCTGAAATGATTTTCAAACCTCATTTCAAATCAGTTTGATTTCAAACTTTCTCTGGTCTTTTATAAAGTGAACTTTGTACTCAAATATGTGTCAAACACATCTGTTCACTCAAACCTACTTGGGTCATTCGAAAAATAAAAAACAAGCCTTTGGAAGATATAATAAAAGACATAAACTTTGGTTTTATTTCATACTTGTTTTGAAACTTGGCTCAAGCCTTTGGAATCACTTAAGTTAGGATTCTAAACAATACTGAGTGAATATTAGTACCTTTCACAATAGCAAGTAGCACAAAGGCTAGAGCATTCATACATAAAATAATGAGCACATATGCTCCTTTTTGAAATGATTTTGAAATGAAATCCTACATGATCATGGATGCATGGATGATATGCATGAGTTTTTGAAACATGATTTTAGGGATGTTACAGATGTGATGGATAGACATCTATAGTAAGCATAGCATAAGATCAAGTCATTAAGTTCGTTTTGCTACAAGCTTTCAAATACATAGTAACCTAATACTTTGACCATGAGATCATGTTAATCACCGTCACCATATGAGTACTTTGATGACATCAAATACCACTTCTGTAACTGGGTGGTTATAAAGGTGTCATTGGGTATTCTAAAAGTATGTGTTGAAGCGCATGGATCAAGACTGAGATTTGTCCATCCATATGACAAATAGATATACTCTAGGACCTCTTGGCGGAATGTCATACAATTGGCTTGCAAGCATGTGACTAGGTCATAAGGGAGGTCATATCAAGGAACGAGTAAAGAGTACTTATCGATAACAAGGTTGAACTAGCTATGGAGATATCGATGACTAAACCTCGGATAAGTAAAGTATCGCGCGACAAAGGGAATTGGTTTCATATGTTAATGGTTCATCTGATCATGAAGTCATCGTTGAATATGTGGGAGCCATTATGTATCTCCAGATCCTGCTATTAGTTATTGACCGGAGAGGTGTCTCGATCATGTCTACATAGTTCATGAACCGTAGGGTGACACACTTCAGGTTCGATGTTGTTTAAGTGGATATGGAATATGAGTTGGAGACCGAATGTTGTTCGAAGTCTCGGATTGGATCGAGTACATCACGAGGAGATCCAGAATGTCCCGGAGAATATGATTCATATAAGGAAACTCAATTTCCGGGGTTCGGAAATGTTTTTGGTATTTTTACCAGAATCTTATAGAATGTTCTAGAGGGACCATCGCTGGGTCCACCACACCGGGAGGGGAACTTGGGCTATGGCATGCCGCGGGGTCCCTAGGGCTAGCCGCACCAAGCCTAAGGGGGAAAACCGGACAACACAAGGAAAAAAGGGGAAACCCTAATAAGGAAAGGGGAAGAAAACTTGAGGGGCAAGTTTTCCCCCTCCCTTCTTGGACGCCGAGTTGGGGAAGGACACGGCCATGGCTGGGAACCCTGGACGCACCCCCCATCTATATAAGGAAGGGTGGGTGAGCACCCTTTCCCCCTGACCTCAACCCTAGCCATCGTCCCTCTCCCTCCTCCACCTTCCTGCTCCGGCTTAGGCAAATCCCTGCATAATTCTTCTCCTCTACCACCACCACCACGCCGTCATGTTGCTAGGATTCCGAGGAGATCTACTACCTCTAGTTCCTACTGGAACAGGGAGAGGAAGGTCTTCATCGACTCCGTACGTGTAACCGAGTGTGGAAGCGCTGCCGGAACGCAGCGTCGGAAGGATTGTCACCACGATCTTGAGATCGGCAAGTGATCGACTACATCAACCACGAGATCCGATCTTGCTAAATGCTTTAGATCTATGAGGGTGAGTTCTCTTCAATCTTGTTGCACCGATCTCATAGATTAGATCTTGGCTTCGCCATAGATTAGATCTTGGTTTTATGTGTTCTTGTGATAGAAATTTTTATTTTTCCATGCAACAAACCCTATAGTGGTATCAGAGCCGTGGCAATGCTTAGATCTGTTGCACGAGTAGAACACAATGGTTTTATGGGCGTTGATGCTCTTGTTGTCGCTTGCTTTTCGTGTACTTTGCATCTTGCGGGATGGTAGGATGAAGTGGCCCGGGCTAACCTTACATGTCGTCGTACATGAGACTTGCTCCACACTCGACGTGCAACTTGTATTGCACAAGTGGCTTTGCGGGTGTCTTTCTCTCCCACCATAGTTAAGATTCAATTTACAATTGGCACTGGACAACACTTATATCAGCTTTGTGGTTCATGTTCGTAGGTAAGAGCGGTTCTTATTCGAAAGCCCCAAGCCACGTAAACATGCAAAGAAAATTAGAGGCGTCTAACTTGTTTTTGCAGGGGCATGTGATGTGATATGGCCATGATGTGATTATGATTATATTTGATGTATGCAATGATCATTATTGTAATTTGGCAACCGGCAGGAGCCTAAATGGTTGTATTTAAATTCGTTAAGACCTGCGTGTCTATTCATCATGTAATAGCTTTATTCCAAGTAGTTGTAATAGTTGTTGTTTGTGATGGACAACCATGAAGCGGCACCATTAACCTTGACGCCACACTGGTGATGATGGAGATCATGTATGTGCTTTGGAGATGGAGATCAAAGGCACAAGGAGAAAGGCCATATCATATCACATATTATGAATTGCATGTGATGTTAATCCTTTTTATGCATCTTTTATCGCTTATATCGCGACGATAGCACTATAATATGATCCCTCTCACTAAATATCAAGTAAGAAAATGTTCGTCCTTAGTAGGCACCATTTCTAAGACTCGTCGTTTCGAAGAATCACATGATGATCGGGTGTTATAGATTCTACGTGTGCATACAATGGGTGCAAGCCAGATTTACACATGCGGATACTAAGGTTAACCTTGACGAGCCTAGCATGTACAGATATGGCCTCGGAACATGGAATACTGAAAGGTAAACCATGAGTCATATGGATGATATGATAAACATGTTGATTGTTAGCCTTTGAAGCTACATCATCTCTCGTGATGATCGGACTTGGTGTAGTGGATTTGGTTCATGTAATCACTAAGGCAACATGAGGGATGTTTTTTTGAGTGGGAGTTCAAAAGTAATATGATTAAAGTTGAATTCAATTTATCATAAAATAAATCAAAGTGAATTTGCATAATTGTTGTAGTCATTGACATCCGTTCATCACCTTATGCTTAGTTATAATCGAGATAATAGAACTATAGAATTCTGGATAGTTACTTTACGAACTGGTATCGTATTGTTTTGAGTGTCAATCTAAAGTATAAAACTCCTATTGCAAACTTTTGGCAAACTCCGTTTACTCCATGAAGTTGAATAATTACTATTAAATCAAGAGTGAAAATTCCAGTGTTAGTATCTAAAGTATCATGTTTGCCTTCATGATTCTTGATATTCAAAAGATTGTTTTAATATCAAGGTTATCTAGGAGCTAAAAGAAATGTTTCATAAACCGTTATGTGTGGAAGATATTTCGATATCTAAAACAATGTTTATGGCAACATGATCGAGTATAATTTAGCAAAAGTTTATGTTCTCATATTTGATGAGAATTTGCAAAGGTTGGAGATGCTAGACATCCTAATCCTCCAAAAATTTCTTGGAAAGCAACATTATACTCATGATTCACCTTTATAAGCTATAGTAGCTTGATCATGAAAGTTGTCATGATAAGGATGAATAGAAAATGTTGGTAAAATGTTTACTACACTAAAATATTACTAATGAGTGGATTTTGAAAGAACGCCAAACATTTGATGATGGTGATCTACTTCAAAGTGCAAGTCCAAAGGTATTAGTATTTAACTATACACGCTTTTGACTATGTGTCATGTGTATGGCGCCACTGTTGACGTTGATAGATTCTTTTAAAAGGGAAAGGAAATGCTGAAAGAGAATCTCAGAAATATTTGGCAGAAAAAGGAAAGACTATAATTATCCAGCTTAGGTATATAAAAGATATACATGTTATGATTGTATTCTTTGCTTGTTAAACAATGTGGTTCTTGGGTATTGGATACAAAATTGGTTGGTGTGAAATGTCATACAGGACAACACAATTCATGAACTGCAATGGCCTAAGTAACCAGTAATAGAATATGTGATGATGCTCATCGAAAACAAACAAAGTTATGTGGTGTTTCTCGTTGACATCAAAGCTTACCTTCAAGATTTGTTTCAATAATTGTTATTTTAATCAGGTATTATGAGAGAAAAAGGTTGTTTAAATAATTACCATATTCCATATAAGATGGATGATTTACAGATCTAGTTAGAGAATCCACATCCATAAAACTAAATGCTAAAAAAGTTGTAAGATAAATGATTGAAAGATCACTTAAGAAGTGACATCGCTATTTAAATTATATTGAAAAGAAAACATGTAGAAACTCCATGTTGATGGAATTTTGGACTCTTTTGATTTTGATCAAATGACGCTTGTGAGACTTTCCTGGAGATAATTGAAACTTCGTTCCAAGGCCTAAGAAGAACGAACGACTAACTTAATGAAATTTGTACATATTGATGTATGTAGTCCATTATGTATAGTCATGAGCGGTGGATTTCAACTTCATATGCTTTCTCCAGAAATTTGAGTGGATATATGTGTATATAAACTTAATGAGGATGAAGTGTGAAATATTTAAAAATGTTCAAAGACTTTCAAGATGAAGTAGAAAATCACTATAACAAGAAAATAAAGAGTTTATGATTGGATCATAAAGGAAGATATTTGAGTTACAAGCTTAGTATACCACCTAAAATTTGAGGATATCGTTCCATGGATTTGCATTTCCCGAAACACTATAAGAGTATGGAATGTTTGAAATATGTAATGAAACCTTTTTTGACATGGTGAGATCAAAGGTGTTAGTTATAAAACTGCCATTGTATTTTAAAGATTAAAGCTTTAGTGACTACCGCTTTTATACTGAAAAAAGCACAATCGTGATCCGTTGAAATGACAGCATATAAGTTATGGTCTGGGATAAAACCCAAATTGTCCTTTCATAAATTTTGGTATGCTAGGAATAAGTAAAATGTTTGCAACGAAAGTCGGAGAGCATGTCTTTCTATGTTATTTTGAATAACCGTTGGGTATTCCTCCATAACACCGAAGACAAAAGTATTTGTCGCTTAAAACATCAAATTTCTTTAGAAGGATTTTTTCGTGAAAATTTAAGTTGGAGGACAATAGAACATTAATAAGGTTATTGAACCTTAGCTATATGTGCGGAGTTGCGAAGCACCGGAAAGTGTCCCAGAGGCGGCAATAATGTTGATGGCTCACATACCTCAAAGGTTGTGGTCACGGAGGTCTAAGTTCCTATTGAACCAAGTAGGTCGGATAAGCAATCAAATACTAAGATTTGAGAGTAAAACATTGTTGTTTGACAATGATGAACCGACTATATGCAAAAAAGCGATGATGGGCCCTGACTCCATCAAATGACTTGAAGCCATAAAATCCGTGATAGTTCCATACATGAGAAATCAAGTTTAGAACTTGAAAGATCCTTTGGAAAGGTGTAAAACCTTTCAGTCATATTTAGATGGGATTTCTATTTTCGTTCCCTTGGTTCGTTAGTTGTACTCACTTTTCCCCAGCCGCTTAACTTCTCCTCACTTTTCCCCTCGCCATGTTAAGAAACCCTCGCGGGCGCTCGCAGGCGCTCAGACAGAGGGATGCCATCAGGTCAAAGGCTTGACCGTTACATGCTGACTGCTGGGTCCGCGTTGGGACGGGTCGGGCGTTGAGCATTACGTTATGAGGCCTCGACCGTTACATGCCTGACCGGTGGGGCCGCGTAGGGACGGGTCCTGCATACGTGGTGAAGGGTGGGGCCGCGTTGGGACGGATCTTGCATACGTGGTGAAGAGTGGGGCCGCATGGAGACATGTCGGACCGGCCATTCTCGCTCACCCAAACCATTCGCTTCCCCCCGAGCCTGGAACAGCTCCCACTCCACCTCCGACTCTTCTCTCGCCCTTGCTAGATCTACCCATTTCGCGGAACAGTATGCAACGCTGAATGGTGCACCGTCCATCCCTGTCGAGCACGTAGAAGATTGGGTGGAATCACATGGATCCAACGCATGGATTCCATCTGGGTAAGAATCGTTTCCCTTTTGTGGGTTAATTATTCGTAGTATTTGAACGCGAATCGCTGGTGCTCAACTAACTTCCTTGTTTTCGAATAGATTGATCCAGTACTGGCGTAATTCATGGTTGTGAACAATATCTCTCTGTATTTTACTTCCTAGCGGTGGTTTCAACCTCTATAACTATCAGAGCTAGATAAAATCTCCCTAATATCTATTGTAAATTCCCTTGGAGTAGTGGCGATTCAGTTGGTTTGCAAGAGTGTTTATAATTATGAAACTCTTGCGCGGTCTAAAACTATAATTGACACAACTCTTGCACGGCTAGCGATTCACTTTCAAATTAAAAAAATTATACAACTCTTAATGTACAAGAGTGTTTATAATTGACAAAACTCTTGAACACTTTCAAATTAAAAAATACAACTCTTAATGTAAAAGAGTGTTTATAATTGACACAACTCTTGAACACTTTCAAATTTAAAAAAATTATACAACTCTTAATGTAAAAGAGTGTTTATAATTGACACAACTCTTGAACACTTTCAAATTTTAAAAAACCATACAAATCTTAATATAAAAGAGTGTTTATAATTGACACAACTCCTGAACACTTTCAAATTTTAAAAAACCATACAAATCTTAATATAAAAGAGTGTTTATAATTGACACAACTCCTGAACACTTTCAAATTGAAAAAATTATACAACTCTTAATGTAAAAGAGTATTTATAATTGACACTATTCTTGAACACTTTCAAATTAAAAAAAATTATACAACTCATAATATACAAGAGTGTTTATAATTGACACAACTCTTGAACACTTTCAAATTAAAAAATATATACAACTCTTAATGTAAAAGAGTGTTTATAATTGACACAACTCTTGAACACTTTCAAATTTTTAAAAATTATACAACTCTTAATGTAAAAGAGTGTTTATAATTGACACTACTCTTGAACACTTTCAAATTGAAAAAATATACAACTCTTAATGTAAAAGAGTGTTTATAATTGACACTACTCTTGAACACTTTCAAATTGAAAAATTATACAACTCTTAATGTAAAAGAGTATTCATAATTGACACTACTCTTGAACACTTTCAAATTGAAAAATTATAAAACTCTTAATGTAAAGGAAAAGGGTGTTTACCTTTGAACATTGTGAAATCACACTTAATACGTGATAATGATGTGCTAAGAAAATCTTGAGAGATTATCATTTTCATAGAATGTAAGGATCTAATGCATAAACTTGCATATGGAAAAAATTATACAACTTTGAACTCTTTGAAATCGCACTTAGGACATGGAGTAAAATATAATGCAAAAATTATACACCTTTGAACACTTTCCCTTCAAATTATATTCAAAGTCATTTGTTTATGGAGTTAAAGCATCGGTGGCAAACTCGTTATTTTGCATGGATAGAGGGTGCCCTCCTACAGATAAAGGGGTTATCCTGTCTGCTAGATCACAGAGGATCAACGGTTGGTGGGTATGATCCGCATGACAACTATATCGACCAATTAGAACCTAGCAGCCAAGATGAGCACATGTGTGAGAGTTTGTCACTAAGAGGGAGGGGAAAACCGAGTAGAACTTAAAAGCCAAGGGAAAAACTGACAAGGGGGTTCAAATATAAAAAAAAAGAGATTAAAAAATGGAAAATGCTTCTTTTATGCAATAAAATACATATTGGCACATATCAAACTTTTTGAAATTCAAATACACATCAGTTTGACAATTATTGCCTTATTCAGACAAATTATGTTTTGGGGAGGGATGTTCGTGGGAGAGGCTTGAGTAGAAAGCCATGAACCTTCATAGATAGTAGGTGATTTGAGAAGTGGTGATTTAGGTTAAAACTTGATTTATATACATTTCTTATGGTGGCAGGTCACATAATAAGACTCCCTGGGTAGATGCCACTATGTTTTGATCTTTTTGAATTTGTTGTGCATAAAATGACTCAATTAGCTAGCTAAAACCCATTCGTTGACTCTCTGTTGACCAGCCACCGGAGGGTAAAAGTGAGTATATTGCACACGACAGTGTTAGTACTGGAGGGCAAAACTGAGTACAACCAAACTGCCAGTGCTACACTCGAGGGTGTAACTGAGCACAACTAAGTGGCCAAGGTTAGACACGAGGTGGAAAACGTGACACACGGTACGCATGTCGTGGTGCACGGGGCGATAGCGGACGTGTGTGGCCGTGCATGGTGCAGTAGCGCACGCGGTTACGTGGTGCACGAGTCCTCCTCACTCTCACTCATCACTCACTTGCTCACTCACTCACGCAATCATATCCATTGTCCCATCGCCTTCTGCAAACCCCCAAGAAAACCCCAACCACTCCGGCGATGGAGAAGAACGGCACGATGGCCATTGTCGCCTCCAAGGCGACCGACGAGGAGGCCCCCATCCCTATATGTACTGGTCCCCGTCGAGGCATTGAAGGCAGCCGCCATCCCCGTCCATACCCCCATCCTCGCTTCCGTAGCCGGCATGGACGCCTTCCGTCCCGTCAGGCCCCGATCTCTCTGATCCCTTGGTGGGACCCTTCGAGGACAATGATTACATTAGGCCAGAGAACCCCTTCGACACCAGCTTAGCCGACCCATGGTCGAAGGTAACTAGGGTTTTCTCCCCTTCCTTTGTTCTTCCCCCATTCCCATCGTTGGATGCTAGATCATGTGTTATTAGGGCTGGGCTAGTCGTTGGATGATAGGTGTTTTTACAGTAGCTAATCATCTTGTGTTAGATCTTGTATTTCGATGAATGCCCCTAGTTGGGATCAGTACTAGCACCGATTTGTAGTTGGGATCAGTACTAGCACCGATCTGCAGTTGGGATCACTATTCAATTTGGTTTGAGATTTGGGGATTGGGGAATAATCAGGGGATCTCAATGGGTTAATTTATGCAAGTAATCAATCCCGATAATCACGGTATCTCAATCATGTCCTTATTGCATGATACTATTTTTTGTAATAGATGGATAGAAACGACGTCTTCAGCGACGACGGGTCCATGGTCACCAAGACTCGTTAGGTGCTGAGAAAGATGAAGTCCGGCCAGTTCAACGGCTTCTTCGCCGGTGACGTCTACATGTGCCCCTTCTGCACTAGGAGCCTCGCCACCAGTTCAACGGCAGCAGGAAGTGGAGGAAATGCCACATGGAGGAGGCGGAGGCCCTCCTAGCGCAGGCCATGAGGGGCCACTGATCCTGTGATGCTGCTGCTATAAAGCAGCTTCTTTTGTTTTGTTATTTGTGTTGAACTTGTAAGTTGCTGCTGATCAGCCTAATTGTCGAACCTGGTTTAAGTATCGTACTATACAATCCTTTATTAGCTGCTTTATCTATATATGCTCTGTTCGTCTACAGATTTATGGTGCTGGTTAGATTTGCTTCCAGATTAGGAAAATACGAGGGCCAAAAGGAACCATGAATGAAGAGAGAAGCTGCTCTAGATTCGCTGCCTTTTGGGGCAAAAATAACAACTGTTAGCGACATAAAGGGGAAATGCGCTCTTAAAAAGGCCAATCATAAGAATAACAAAAAAGAAATCTTCCAATTTAGGCGATAGGGTGCACGTAACTACCATACGCGCTCCACATGGTCCCACACCACATCCCCCGAAATGCGTTAACAACAAGCCGACCCACACCATGGGGGGTCCTACTACGGGACCCGACTGAACGTGGCCCCACCTATCATCATGCAACAGGGGTGGGTCCTACTTGTCAGCATGTAACGGCGTGGGTCCACTACGGGATCCACCTGAATGCAGCCCCACTTGTCAGCACGTAATAGCGAGGGTCCACTAACGGGACCCGACGGAGAGCGAGTTTCAGACCGATGTGAGAGTTCCATAATAGGAGCTGGACAAAAGTGAGGAAAAACTAAGCGGCTAGGGAAAAGTGAGTATAGCTAACGAACTAGGGGCACAAAAATAGAAATCCCTATTTAGATATATAAATACATGGGTGTTTCACATCTATGAAATTGTCAACATGTCAGGAAAGAGTTTACGACTATGTTCAAGGAGTTGAATATGACAAGATTTCATCTTTCATAGCGATATTTAGTCTGAACGGATTAATATAGCAACCACTATATATAATTTTGGTATATGGTAGTTGAACAAACAAAACAAAGTTCTTCTAATAGAATGGTTACCTAGGACGTGTACATGACACGATCAAAAGGGTTTTGTTAATTCAAAGGATGCTAAAAGTGCATCACGGAGTTTTAATCTTCACCATGATGAAACTGTTGAAAGAGTTTTATTTCATCAAAGATGATGAAGATGCTTGCATTTGCAAGAAATTATGTGGGAGCGCTAAGACATATTTCTAATGCATTATGTGAAAGACATTTTTGTTGATTAGAAATGACGTATCTTTTATTGACATAGGTTAAGAATTTCATTTCGATGAAAGACTTAGGCAAAACCCGAATATTAGGTATCAATGTCTATATGGATAGATTGAGACGCTAATATGGTTATGCCAGAAGTACATAGATGAGATATTGAAATAGTTCAATATCAAAACAACGAGAAAGGTTCTTGTCGCATGGAAAAGGACTAAATCAAAATTCAAGTATTTTGATACTTGGTAAGTGAAACGAGATTCAAGTGTTTTGATACTTGGTGAGTGAAATCACATGAATATTTTGATCAATCATGTCGTCATATGTACACATCCAGATATGTCATATGCTCTAAATGTTATGAGCATATACCAGAATGATTCATAAGATAATCATTGGACAATAGTAAGGATATTCTTATGATATTTGGAAGAACTAAGAATATGTTATTTATGTAGAGGTGACAAATAGATAGATATTTCATTGAAAAGTGTTACATTGATACTAGTCTTATCACAAGATACAAATTAAGTTTATCTCAATTTAAACTATGGGTGGCACAATGTAATGGAAAGGAAGTTCCATAACGGATTTGAATGAGTTCCAAAGTTAAGACATTGTGACAGATACTATAGCAAAAACAAAAGGCTAAGTATATGACTGCTATTATAGCAGCAAAAGAGGGTATTTGTGTCAAGTAGTTTGTTATCAAAGTAGGTGTGGTTCACAGCGGGCTAGTACTATGAAGATATATTGTACACCAATTATATCGACATGATTTAACCCCAAAGGACCTAAAGGTCTCATCAAAGGACCAAATTTATACAATGCCATCTCATTGGAGAATGAGTGATGCGTACAGACACAAAGACATACAAATACACACAGACCTGGAAGTTTCAGATCCGTAGATTATGTTTACCACTAGCAATCGTGTATATAGAACACCAAAAAGCCATAGGTGTTGAATTCACAAAGTTTTTCAAACTAGATTATTGACTCTAGTGCAAGTGGGAGACAATTGGAGATATGCCCAAGAGGCAATAATAAAATAGTTATTATTATTATATCTTTGTGTTTATGATAAATGTTTACATCCCATGTTATAATTGTATTAACCGAAAACATTAATAATTGTGTGTTTTGTAAACATAAAAGAGTCCCTCGTAAGCCTCTTGTTAAGCTAGCTTATTGATTATTAGATGATCATGGTTTCCTAATCATGGACATTGGATGTTATTAATAACAATGTCATATCATTAGGAGAATGATGTGATGGACACACACCCATAGTAAGCATAGCATAAGATCAAGTCATTAAGTTCGTTTTGCTACAAGCTTTCAAATACATAGTAACCTAATCCTTCGACCATGAGATCATGTTAATCGCGGTCACCGGATGAGTACTTTGATGACATCAAATGCCACTTCCATAACTGGGTGGTTATAAGGGTATTTGTGTCAAGTAGTTTGTTATCAAAGTAGGTGTGGTTCACAGCGGGCTAGTACTATGAAGATATATTGTACACCAATTATATCGACATGATTTAACCCCAAAGGACCTAAAGGTCTCATCAAAGGACCAAATTTATACAATGCCATCTCATTGGAGAATGAGTGATGCGTACAGACACAAAGACATACAAATACACACAGACCTGGAAGTGTCAGATCCGTAGATTATGTTTACCACTAGCAATCGTGTATATAGAACACCAAAAAGCCATAGGTGTTGAATGCACAAAGTTTTTCAAACTAGATTATTGACTCTAGTGCAAGTGGGAGACAATTGGAGATATGCCCAAGAGGCAATAATAAAATAGTTATTATTATTATATCTTTGTGTTTATGATAAATGTTTACATCCCATGCTATAATTGTATTAACCGAAAACATTAATACTTGTGTGTTTTGTAAACATAAAAGAGTCCCTCGTAAGCCTCTTGTTAAGCTAGCTTGTTGATTATTAGATGATCATGGTTTCCTAATCATGGACATTGGATGTTATTAATAACAATGTCATATCATTAGGAGAATGATGTGATGGACACACACCCATAGTAAGCATAGCATAAGATCAAGTCATTAAGTTCGTTTTGCTACAAGCTTTCAAATACATAGTAACCTAATCCTTCGACCATGAGATCATGTTAATCGCGGTCACCGGATGAGTACTTTTATGACATCAAATGCCACTTCCATAACTGGGTGGTTATAAAGGTGGCACTGGGTATTCTGAAAGTATGTGTTGAAGCACATGGATCAAGAGTGGGATTTATCCATCCATATGACAGATAGATATACTCTGGGCCCTCTCGGTGGAATGTCATCCAATTGTGTAAGGGTCCCAACCTTTAAATAAGATAGAGTCCCCTGTGTTTACAATGCTAGTCCCTAGATCAATAGCTAGCATCCACAGTTAAGATGTAATATCAAGAAACAAAGGTCATAATACAACTTTATAACCAGGAATAACATAATTTTATTACATCTTACATAGCTCAGTTGGCTATTACATTACATTGCAGCAGAATATCTATAAGCATGGGGTCCTTCATCTTCAAAGTGCCACATGCAAACATGTTGGTTGTAGTCTTATAATCCTAATCAATCAACTTCACTAATATCAATCAAACCTGCAACATAACAAGTTGCAGCCACAAGGGTCAATACATTTGAATTGTATTGGCAAGTTTCACTACTAAGTATAATATTAGTGGATCCTATCAATACATGCATATTTGGCTAAGTGGGGTTTAGGCTCATTTGCAGAAAGCAATATAGTTTTATCCTATCTTCTCAAAATAGTTTTGATCTTTTGTCAAATCTTTCTGAACTCCTTGGAATCCACCAAGTGTTTCAAAATCCCTTGTTGTCACCCTCAAGTTTTAACTTTGAGAAATTGGAATGTCGAGATCTTCCATAGCTTCAGGCCTTAGTTGCTCAGTATTGTCCATAACCGGGGACACGGCTAAGTACTTAGAATTTTTATCTTCTGCAGAAGTTGTACACTTTACCCACATGACACAATCTCATCTTGATGCCACCAGTGGCCACTGGATAAGTACTCACCAAGATGGAGTACTGGAAGATTGAGAATGTGACAAAGTCTTTCCATAGGAGTCCTCCCAATACAAAATGCTAGCTTGTCTACCAGGCACCAATGTAGGGTTCTAGTTCCCTTACACAAATCAAGTTAACCTGAAGATGCCAATGCATGGGACTTCCACTATGTAGTTGACTAAGACAGAGCCCATTTAGCATGTGGCTGTACACGGAAGCCACTGTACGAGAAACATGTTCAATCTCTAAGTCCCTGGGTGGTTTTATTCTAGTGCACAAGAAAAAGATATTGCCATATAAACATGGTTCCTTTTTCTGTGACCTTGTCCATAAGCTTGAGTATCCTTGTCCACCCAGGTGGTTCATTGAGTACTTGTTTTATTATATAAAACATAAGTCTTTTCAATACTTCATATAATCATAACATGTATCCCATCCCAATATATAGCTGGGCTAAGCATACTACAACTACATTGTTTTCACTAAGGAATATATAGGGGTATCCTTAGGATTTAGCATAGCATAAGTATAGAAATTCTTTTTATGCATGTTTCAAAATCCACTAAGTATAATGAAAATAGTAGGACTTTTTAGATGATAGTGTCACTTGAATTTTGGTAGGGAATGTTGGTTCACTTCTTGATCTTGCTAGTTTCACACTTTTCTAACTTCACTACAAATCAAACAAGAAAACACAATATCACTAGCATTCCAACCAAAATCAATCAAACAAATTAACACACATAAAATAATAAGAACTAAGTCATGCATGCAAGCATGCATAAGATAGTTTTATTTGCCAAGGTGGTCTCTACTAGGATCTACACATTGTAAGGCTCAAAGTGGACATTTTCCAAAGTGGCAAAGTCATTTGCAAAAGGGTTTTGTCTATAAACCATTTTTAAATCCATTCATTATTTCATGTGGTGGAAAATGCTTTTATCAAATCAAAAACTTTATGTTGTTCACCAAATAAGTTGTTAATTTTCAAAACTTGGTGTTTAGGGTCAGTAGGTTTCATTAAAATCATTTTCCCAAAGTTTTTGCTTCAAAATCATTTCCATAATCAAAACAATATTTTTATTTGGCTAGAAATGGGCTAAATCAATTAATCCATCCTAAACTTCACCAAATTCATTTTTAAATCCACAAGTTGGTTCCTAAGGTCAGTAGGTTCACCACAAACCAATTTGCAAAGATTTTAACCCTAAAAACATTTTGGAATAATTTTTATCACCTAAATAAGCATACAAATGTTTCTGCAAAAACAATTATTTTACCAGAGGCTTTTTACTAAAAAAATTGCATGGTTGGCTAGGGCTTGTTCCACTGATTCCATTGATATAAATTTTGCATTTTTTGGACATGTGGATCAAAAGTTACAAGGTTTTCAAATCTGCAAACAAATCTGATTTCAAATCTATTTTTTAAAGGCGGCAGCACGTCGCGATATTCTTGGATACCGATTAATTGGATCGGTGATGCTGGCCATAGGATTAAACTAACAACGCCGCGTTACGGATGGATCGATACCTTCGTCTAACAATCTATCGGCGTCTGATTAAGATCAACGGCGCCAGCAACGCTTGCCAACTAGTGGCGGCGGCGGCGGCAGAAGTGGCGCCGCCGGATGGTGGGCTAGCGGCGGTTCTAGGAAGCAAGGAGAGAGAAGGTGCTCACCGGGTTACGAGGTCACGGTGAAGCTTCGAGGTGGTGTTAGTGCAGCGAGGCGCCTTGGTTTTGATGGGATTGCTCGCCGGAGTGGGACGGCGTCGGCGGCTCTGATCGTTGTCGAGGCGGTCTTGGTTCGCCCGAGGGAAAATGAAGACATGGTTAGATGCGCAAGATCAAGGCGAAGCTGCGTGCGTGAAGGAGAGGGTGCGGGGTGGTCTGTGCTTACCAGTGGACGTCGCCGGAGAAGTGGTTGCCGATGTTCTGGGGCGCCCGCGAGTGAACGGAGGGCACAGGGAGAAGCGCCAGGGGCTGGGGAATGTGTGAGCTTGGTCGGGGAGGCAAGGCGGTGGCTGGGCTCGCCGGAATTTGCTGGGGACGGTGGTCGGAGCAGTGACGGTGTCAGGGAAATTCCGAGAAGCCTAGTGTCTCTGGTCGAATGGGTTCTGAGGGGAAAGGAGGAGGGAGCGTGGGCGATTAAATGTCGCTGTTACTGTGAGAATTTATTCGGCCATTTACTCGAATTGATGCGAGCAATAAGAGCGACAAGCGGCGACGAGGAGGAACGGTGGCGGGATGAGGAAGGCGATGACGCGGTGGGCCGTCTGGCGGCGAGGAGTGAGAGGAAAGAGGTCCACTCGTCGATCGCTCTCTGGTGTGCGTTTAGGTAAACGCTTGGCGTGGGGAGAGAAGCTGGGCTAGCTGGGCTCGTTGGGCTTGGCAGCGATTGAAAGTCCATTTCTATATTTTTCTGAATGCCTTTTCCTTTTCTGTTTCTATTTTCTGTTTTGAAATTCAAACAACAATCAAACATTTAAAGCAATTCAAACATTCATCACACTTTGCAATTGAATTTGGTTCTGTTTAACAACATAAACCAAAGTCCAAAATAAAATAATATTTTTATTTTAGGGTCCATTATTAATTAAATAAAATGGACATTAGTTAATAGATCAAATATGATTTGTTTTATTTACAATCTTTATTGGAAATCTAAATATTTTCAAAACCAAATCAGTAGGTTTTATTTGAAGATATAAAACATTAGGAAAACTTATTTAAAATACATAATTAAGTTTTGATGTTTAATTAAAATAGTAAAACCTTTATTTTTAATAAACTTGGATATTAAATCCTTATTATTTTATTTTAAATAAACCTTTACTATTTTTATCAAATAGAAATATTTTATTTCAAAAGCTTGGCCAAGTTTTTAATTTGGCTTATAAAATAATCCTCATTATTTTATTTCTACCTTTTCATTTGAAAACCAAATCTTTTTATTAAAAGATTCAAAAATAGTAATTCCAAATATTTTTATTTTTCCTTTATTAAATGTTTATCTTCTTAAATCCCTTTAGGATTTTATTTGTTAAAAATAAGTTTGAAGGTTCCCATTTGAATTCAAAAAGTTTCTTCTCACCCTGAAAATCAACAAAGTTTTATTTTATTCAATATTTTTCACATAACAAGATTTGGAAAATCTTGGGATGTGACAGGCTACCACCCTTAAAATAAATCTCGTCCCGAGATTTGGGAAGGCTAAAGGTTATAAGTAGGCTTAAAATAACTAGGGTACTACCACCCTTAAAATAAAGTCTCATAGGGTTACATTGATGGTTCACTTGACTAAAAGTTCAACACAATAATCAGACAAGGAATCCTTATTTGACTCTTCTGAGTTTTCTAAATCCTGACATCCACTTCTTCTATTTCTTCAAAGTTTCCATTCATGTCAATGTGGTTCACATGTCCTTTCTGGGTCGCATTGGAGTCATTTCCATTGGCTCTTCTAGCATCCTTTTTCTTTTTCTTCTCGACGATCGATGCATAGTGTCCAAGTTCCTTACAATTATAGCATTGCAACTGGCTAATGTCCTTTTTCCTGTAAGTGTCATGTTGGTTCTGACTAAGGTTATCTCCATTGTCAGTATCATTTCCATTATTCTCACTTCCATTGTTGTTGTGGTGATACTGATGTGGTTCAGAATCTTCATTGCTCTTTTTGTATGAATGCTTCTTCTTTGATGATCCTGAATAGTTCTTGAGTTTATGTTTCCTCTTTCTGTTCTCAACTTGATTCATCTTGTTTTCCAATATTGTGGCTTTGTCACAGAGTGATTGATAAGTTGGGACATAGGCAACACCTAGATGCAGGTTCAACTCATCATTAAGTCCTTCAAGAAATTTATCCTGTCTCTTAGCATCTGTATCAACTTCATCCGGTGCATAGCGTGCTAGATTGTTGAATTCTTCAATATACTCAGCCACACTGAGGTGACGTTGTTTCAGATTGTGAAACTCCTTTTTCTTCAAGTACATTACTCCAGGTGAGATGTGAGTGGTTCTGAATCCATCTTCAAAAATAGCCCAAGTCACATCTTCAAGGGGAGTGGTGATTTGAAAGTTGTCCCACCATGTTGCTGCTGGTCCTTCAAGTAGAAATGCTGCAAACCTTACTTTTTCTTCATCAGTGCAACCAACAGTCACTAAGTCTTTGTTCACTGAACGTAACCAATCATCAGCTTCCATTGGATCAGTTGTTCCAGAGAACCTTGTTGTCACATCCCAAGATTTTCCAAATCTTGTAATGTGAAAATAAATGAATAAAATAAAACCTTGTTTAATTTTCAGAGTCAGAAGAAACTTTTTGAATTCAATTGGAACCTCAAACCCATTTGAATTAAATAAAGTCCTAAAGGGATTCATAAAGATGAACATTTAATAAAGGAAATTAATATGTTTTGAAACTACTATTTTGGATCTTTAATAAAAGATTTGGTATTCAAAAGAAAAGATGAGTTTATAAATAAGGAATATTTTATTAAGCCAAATTAAAACCTTGACCAAACTTTTAAATTAAACACTTTATTTAAATTAGCAAAGATTTGTTTAAATAAATTAATAAGGATTTAATATCCAACCTTATTTAAATAAAAAGTTTTACCAATTTAAATTTAAACATCAAAACTTATTAAATTATTTAAAATAAGTTTTCCCAAATATTTGAAATTCATAAATAAAACCTACTAAAGAATTTTGGCTTTATTGTAGATTTTAAAATAATTATCTCAATAAAACAAATCTTAATTGATTTAATAACTGAGACCCATTTATTTAATTATAAATGGGCCATAAATAAAAGGTTATTTTATTTTAAACAAGTTTCCAAATATTCTTTACTTTCAAATAAAACCTACTGAATTGGTTTTGAAAATATTTGGATTTTAAATGAAGATTTTATTAATTAAAACAAACCCTATTTTATTAAATAACTAATGATCCATTTATTTAATTAATAATGGAACCTAAAAAGATTTAAAATAATATTTTACTTTAGAATGTGAATTATGATGTTAAACAAAACCAAAAACTCATTATAATAGTTTGAATTGTTTGAATTGATTTGAACCTTGTTTGTTTGTTTGAAAATCAAATCAGAAAATAGAAATAGAAAAGAATAAAACAAACAGGCAGAAAAAAATAAGAGAAAACGACCAGCCCACCATCTGGCCCAACACCAACTGACCCACCTCTTCTTTTCCTGAACTGTTTTTACGCACATAAAATAAACCCATGAGGCGACAAGTGGACCCGTTCCTTCCCTATTCCCACCGGCTGGACCCCCTTTCCACTGTTCTCCTTCCCCACCATGACCAGTTCTTCCTCCTCGCCGTTTCCTGCCAGAACCCGGCATCAATTCGCTTAACACGGCCACCTTAACTCGCGACCACGCCCTTAAAAGCCTCTCCTCTCATCATTTCCCAGGGTCGCCACCACTCCCCCTAGGCTGCCTCCAATTCTCTCTATCGGCCGCCCGAGCGACTTCCCAAGCCAATTTGGCCCCTCACCGCCTCTCCTCCCGACCGAGCTCACAGCTTCCCCACTCTCAGCATATGCTAGTGCATCAAACTTCACCGCGGGTGCCAGAACCTCGCCTTCAACAACGATCACCGTCGCCACCGTCTCGCTTCATCTCGTGAAGCCACGGGTGTAATCGACCACCCAGCCTTCTTATTCACGCACATTCGCTGTCTTGCGCATCTAACCACATCGGTTTCTTGCCCTCGGTGGACAAGCAGCCCCATCCCGTTGTCGCGAAGCTCCCGCCGCCACGAACTCCGGTGAGGAATTGCCGAGAACCAGCGTCCCTCGTCCACCAACACTTCCTCGAGCAACGCCGTGACCCTGAGCCCGTGAGCAACCCTCCTTCTCCCCACCTCCTGTGGCGTCGCCTCGTCGTCGACCGACCGCCACTGACGCCAGCCTTGGCCGCCAGCTGCAAGCGATAGTAGTAACCGTAGGATGGAGATCCACCGGCTTGGATAGAATGACTAACCGAAGGGGTAAGGATGGATTTGTGCCGTGCAATCTAAATTAATCTAACGTTCCACAGAGCCGATCCGGCCGAACCGGTATCGACCAGTAAGAACACGCCGCGTGTCGCCTATTAGGTTTAAAACAGTTTTGAAAACAGAAACTTTTGCAAACTTCAAACCCTTGTATCTTTGGATCCACACGTCCAAAAATTACAAATTTGATGTCGTTGGAATCAGCAAGGCAAGACCTAGCCAACCCTACCCTTAGTTTAGCAAATAGTATTTGATAGATTGTTTGAAATTGCAGATCCTTTTGTGAGCTTGTTTAGAGTAGAAAAATTGTTTAAAATTTATTTTAGGATTAAAACCTTTGCAAAATGGATTTATGTGACCATACTGACCCTAAGAACCAACCCTTAGTGTTAAAATGATTTTTGGTAAAATATAGGTTGAATTATTTAACTTAGCCATTTTCTAGCCAAATAAACTCATTGATTTTATTATGGAAAATGTGTTTGCAAGGAAAACTTTGGGAAAATGTTTTGGACCAAACTTACTGACCCAAAACACCAAGCCTTGCCAAGGGCAACTCACTTGGTGAAAAACATAAAGTTTTGATTTGATAAGAATAATTTTCACCACATAAAATGATGAATGAATTTTAAAATGGTCTTGAGATAAAACCCATTTGCAAATGACTTTGCCATTTTGGTAAATGACCAATTTGGACTTTACAAAGTTATAAACCTAGTGGAGACCATCCTTACAATAGAACCACCCTTTGCATACTTATGCATGACTTAGTTTCCTTCTTGCCTTGTGTGTGTGATTTTGTTTGAGTAATGGTGGTTTGGAATGTTAGTTGATTTGGTGTTTTGATTGATTGACTTGTAGTGAAATTAGCAAAGTGTGAGACTAGCAAGATCAAGGAGTGAACCCCAATTCCCTACCAAAAAGGCAAGTGACACTATCATCAAAAATCCTACTATTTTCTTATACTTAGTGGATTATGAAAATATGCATGAACACAAATTTTATACTTATGCTATGCTAAATCCTAATAGGATTCCCTATACACTCCTTAGTGAAAATAATGAAGTTGTACATGCTTAGCCATGCTTTATTTTGACAAGAGATACATGTTGAGACTTTACAAAGGATTGAGAAAAGGACTTGTGTTTTACATAATAAAACAAGGACTCAATGAACCACCTAGGTGGTGGACACTTTAAGTTTTGGAGAGGGTGGCAACAAAAGGAACCATGTCTATGGGATTCACTTTGTGTTGTGCTCCAAAAGAAAACCACCTAGGAAACTTAGAGATTGAACATGTTTCTCCAATTGAGGCTTTCGTGTGCAACCACATGCTATTATGGCTCGCTTAGTCAACTACATTAGGAAGACCCATACATTGTCTTTAGTTACGGACATGGGGATCTGGAATGCTTCATGGGGCTGAAGACAAGCTAGCAATGATGTGTGGAGGACCTTTTGGAAAGACTTCCACACTCTCGGTCTGCAGTACTCCATCTTGGTGAGCACTAATCCAGTAGGCCACTGGTGGCAACAAGATGGGATTGTGTCATGTGGGTAAAGTGTACTCCTTCTGCAGAAGTTAATAAAATCTAAGTACTTAGCCGTGTCCCCGGTTATGGACAATACTGAGCAACTAAAGTTTGAACTATGGGAGATCTCGACATTCCAACTTCTAATATAAAAACTTGATGCACTTGGGGGTACCAAGGAATTCAAAGAGAATTGTTAAGCTTGTTGCACTTGGGAAGTTACCAAGGTGCTCAAGAGCATGATGTACTTGGGGTTACCAAGGTACTCATGAGATTTCATAAAACTTGTTGCACTTGGGGTTACCAAGTAGCACAAGGGATTTTGACAAGGACTTGAACACTTGAGTTTCTACCAAGGAGTTCAAGGAACTTGGAAAAGAGATTTGACAAAGGACTTAAAACCCTTTTTGAAAAGATAGGATAAAATATTGCTTTATGCAAATAAGCCTTAAACTCCACTTAGCCAAATATGCATATAATGATAGGATCCACTCTTATTATACACATAAGTGAAGCTTGCCAATACAATTCAAAATGTATTGACACTTGTGGCTATAACTTGTAATGTTGCAGGATGATTGTTTTTAAATGAAGATTGTTTGATTGACTAGGACTACAAAGTCTACAACCAACATCTGCCTGTGGCATTTTGAAGATGAAGGACCCATGAATATAGTTATTCCGCTGCAATGTAATGTAATAGCCAAATGAGCTAAGTATGATGTAATAGAATTATGTTATTCCTGGTTATAAAGTTATAATATGACCTTTGTATCTTGATATTACATCTTAACTGTGGATGCTAGCTATTGATCCAGGGACTAGCATTGTAAAACACAGGAGGACTCTACCTTATTAGGTTGGGACCTCTACGGATGGTATCAGAGCATTGCGTTGCCTGTAGGATTTGTAAACCTAGGATTGGACAAAACCCTTAGAAAAATAGGAGTTACATTTTGATCCAAAACATATTTACAAAAACACTTGTAACCTCTCTCCTTAACCATTTTTGGTTTCAACTCTACATCCCTTCTACTTCAACTTGATAGAAGAACCTACCC
Organism: Avena longiglumis; assembly: GCA_030063025.1. Taxonomy (NCBI): domain Eukaryota; kingdom Viridiplantae; phylum Streptophyta; class Magnoliopsida; order Poales; family Poaceae; genus Avena; species Avena longiglumis. The sequence continues at coordinate 33,070,950 of CP125978.1, forward strand.
AATGACCAAGGACTACACCATGTGCAAAGGATTTCTTCAACTTCTTCAACTCTAATGACTTCAGCATCTTCAGCCTCTTCACCAAGGACTTCCAACTTGGATATCATTAAGGACCACAAGTGAAACAAGGAAAGTCTTACCCAAGATTTAGAGACTGAGGGAATGCAAAATAAGAAGGAATCATCAACAACTATGAAGTGTTGTGACCAAGAGTTCATCCCAAGGAAACCATGATCTCATTCAAGAAGGATCAACCAAGAAGGATGGAAGGATCACAAGTGAACCATATAGATGGACCACCATATTTTAGTTAAGTCAAACACACCAACTTGTGTGGTGTAGCAAAAATATTTTGTTGCCTAAAAATGTGTTTGAAACCTTGATGATTGAGTGAAATGTTTGGTTTGTGATTGCATGCACATTGTTTGTGTGAATTGTGATGTGTGTGACTAGAATTGATTCCTTAGAAATATCTTGCCTATACTAATCTTCCTTCAACCCAAACAGATGACTACTCCAAAGGACTCCAAGATTGATGACACCAACACCAACCAAGCTGACAGCATGAGAGAGCTCATAGCAACCCAACATCAGTTGAACCAACTGACAGCTCAGTTCCTAGCCAACAATAGTGATAAAGATCCAGATCGCAAAAGTTTTTGGAGGAACAATCCCAACTGATGCTTAAGGTGACTAATCAAATGATTAGCATGGAAGAAAGCTATCCTAGAAGAGTGTATGATAACAAGGATGACAAGAATGTTATTCTAGATGGAGCCCCAGCTTGCATTATTTGTGGAGACAAGGATCATACTTCCACGGAGCATGAAGGACAATGCCCCAATTGTGAAGAAGACCATCCTGTTGGACAATGCCCCACCTCTCAAGCTACTTGCTACCTTTGTGAAGGAAGTGATCATACTCCTGGCCTATGTCCCATTTATGCCATGGTAGAACAAAGGAAACAAGAAGGATCCAAGTCTATCAAAGGAAAAGGACCACTCATACCTCCAAACAAGACAACCCAATTCAAAGGATCAAAGAAAATCAAGAAGCCTAAGCAAGACATGAGCCTTGTGCAATGTCGTAAATGTAAGGAAATGGGACACTACTCTAGTGGATGCCCAGAGAACAAGAAGAATAAAGAGATTGACCAAGTGTGGTGCAACAACTGCAAAGAACCAGGCCACTTTGTAGCAACTTGCCCACAAGAGCCACGTAAAGAACTCAAGGACATTCATTGTTTCAACTGCAAGAACCCAGGACACTATGCGAGCAACTGTCCAGAAAGAATGAAGAACAAGTTGAACAAGCCTATGGAGAAGCTCAACCTTGGCCCATGAGTCAAGTATGGAAACCAAGGAAACCAAGCAAATGTTTGCCACGAAGAATTTTTCCCAGGATACCAAGAAGGACAATATGTAATTTTTTCCTTGAAACTTTTAAGGGTGGTAGTACCCTAGTTGTTTGAACTTGCTTGTAACCCTAACCTTCCCAAATCTCGGGACGAGATTTATTTTAAGGGTGGTAGCCTGTCACATCCCAAGATTTTCCAAATCTTGTAATGTGAAAATAAATGAATAAAATAAAACCTTGTTTAATTTTCAGAGTCAGAAGAAACTTTTTGAATTCAATTGGAACCTCAAACCCATTTGAATTAAATAAAGTCCTAAAGGGATTCATAAAGATGAACATTTAATAAAGGAAATTAATATGTTTTGAAACTACTATTTTGGATCTTTAATAAAAGATTTGGTATTCAAAAGAAAAGATGAGTTTATAAATAAGGAATATTTTATTAAGCCAAATTAAAACCTTGACCAAACTTTTGAATTAAACACTTTATTTAAATTAGCAAAGATTTGTTTAAATAAATTAATAAGGATTTAATATCCAACCTTATTTAAATAAAAAGTTTTACCAATTTAAATTTAAACATCAAAACTTATTAAATTATTTAAAATAAGTTTTCCCAAATATTTGGAATTCATAAATAAAACCTACTAAAGCAATTTGGCTTTATTGTAGATTTTAAAATAATTATCTCAATAAAACAAATCTTAATTGATTTAATAACTGAGACCCATTTATTTAATTATAAATGGGCCATAAATAAAAGGTTATTTTATTTTAAACAAGTTTCCAAATATTCTTTACTTTCAAATAAAACCTACTGAATTGGTTTTGAAAATATTTGGATTTTAAATGAAGATTTTATTAATTAAAACAAACCCTATTTTATTAAATAACTAATGATCCATTTATTTAATTAATAAATGGAACCTAAAAAGATTTAAAATAATATTTTACTTTAGAATGTGAATTATGATGTTAAACAGAACCAAAAACTCATTATAATAGTTTGAATTGTTTGAATTGATTTGAACCTTGTTTGTTTGTTTGAAAATCAAATCAGAAAATATAAATAGAATAGAATAAAACAAACAGGCAGAAAAAAATAAGAGAAAACGACCAGCCCACCATCTGGCCCATTATGAGACCAACTCATGCCCACCTCTTCTTTTCCTGAACTGCTTTTCAAGCATTAAAAGAAACCATGAGGAGGCTGACAAGTGGACCCCGTTCCCTTCCCCTATTCCCACTGACCGCTGGACCCCCTTTCCACTGTTCTCCTTCCCCACCCGCGCGACCAGTTCTTCCCCTCCTCATCGCCGTTTCCTGCTGTAACTTCGCGGCATCAATTCGCTTTAACACGGCCACCTTAACTCGCATGACCACGCCTTAAAGCCTCCCTCTCTGTCATTTCCCCAGGTCGCCACCACTCTGCCTAGGCTGCCTCAATTCTCTCTATACCGCCCGCTCAAGCGACTTCCCAAGCCAATTCGGCAGCCCTCACCGCCTCTCTCCCCGACCAAGCTCACAGCTTCCCCACTCAGCGCATCTGCTGGTGCATCAAACTCGACTGGGTACCTGTAACCTCGCTTCAACAACGACTACTGCCGCCACCGTCTGCTTCATCTCCGGTAAGCACAGGTAGTATCGACCACCCCGCCTTCTTATTCACGCACGCATTCATGTGTCTGCGCATCTAACCACATCGGTTTCTTTCCCTCGGTGGACAGCATGACCCCATCCCGTTGTCGCGGTGAAGCTCCCCACGCCACGAACTCCGGTGAGAATTGCCGTAGAACCCAGCGCCGTCGACCAACACTTCCTCGAGCAACGCCGTGACCCCTGAGCCCGGTGAGCAACCCTCCTTCTCCCCACCTCCTGTGGCGTCGCCTCTGCCGTCGATGACCGCTCACGCCACCGCCGCCAGCCGCTTTTGACCAAGCGATAATGTAACTAGGATGGAGATCCACGGCTTGGATAGAATGACTAACCGAAGGGGTAAGGATGGATCTGTGTCGTGCAATCTAACTTAATCTAACGTTCCACAGAGCCGATCCGGCCGAACCGGTATCGACCAGTAAGAACACGCCGCGTGTCGCCTATTAGGTTTAAAAACAGTTTTGAAAACAGAAACTTTTGCAAACTTCAAACCCTTGTATCTTTGGATCCACACGTCCAAAAATTACAAATTTGATGTCGTTGGAATCAGCAAGGAAAGACCTAGCCAACCCTACCCTTAGTTTAGCAAATAGTATTTGATAGATTGTTTGAAATTGCAGATCCTTTTGTGAGCTTGTTTAGAGTAGAAAAATTGTTTAAAATTGATTTTAGGATTAAAACCTTTGCAAAATGGATTTATGTGACCATACTGACCCTAGGAACCAACCCTTGGTGTTAAAAATGATTTTTGGTAAAATATAGGTTGAATTATTTAACTTAGCCATTTTCTAGCCAAATAAACTCATTGATTTTATTATGGAAAATGTTTTTGCAAGGAAAACTTTGGGAAAATGTTTTGGACCAAACTTACTGACCCAAAACCCCAAGCCTTGACAAGGGCAACTCACTTGGTGAAAAACATAAAGTTTTGATTTGATAAGAATAATTTTCACCACATAAAATGATGAATGAATTTTAAAATGGTCTTGAGATAAAACCCATTTGCAAATGACTTTGCCATTTTGGTAAATGACCAATTTGGACTTTACAAAGTTATAAACCTAGTGGAGACCATCCTTACAATAGAACCACCCTTTGCATACTTATGCATGACTTAGTTTCCTTCTTGCCTTGTGTGTGTGATTTTGTTTGAGTAATGGTGGTTTGGAATGTTAGTTGATTTGGTGTTTTGATTGATTGACTTGTAGTGAAATTAGCAAAGTGTGAGACTAGCAAGATCAAGGAGTGAACCCCAATTCCCTACCAAAAAGGCAAGTGACACTATCATCAAAAATCCTACTATTTTCTTATACTTACTGGATTATGAAAATATGCATGAACACAAATTTTATACTTATGCTATGCTAAATCCTAATAGGATTCCCTATACACTCCTTAGTGAAAATAATGAAGTTGTACATGCTTAGCCATGCTTTATTTTGACAAGAGATACATGTTGAGACTTTACAAAGGATTGAGAAAAGGACTTGTGTTTTACATAATAAAACAAGGACTCAATGAACCACCTAGGTGGTGGACACTTTAAGTTTTGGAGAGGGTGGCAACAAAAGGAACCATGTCTATGGGATTCACTTTGTGTTGTGCTCCAAAAGAAAACCACCTAGGAAACTTAGAGATTGAACATGTTTCTCCAATTGAGGCTTTCGTGTGCAACCACATGCTATTATGGCTCTGGCTTAGTCAACTACATTAGGAAGACCCATACATTGTCTTTAGTTACCGGACATGGGGATCTGGAATGCTTCATGGGGCTGAAGACAAGCTAGCAATGATGTGTGGGAGGACCTTTTGGAAAGACTTCACACACTCTCGGTCCGGTACTCCATCTTGGTGAGCACTAATCCAAGAGGCCACCGTGGCAACAAGATGGGATTGTGTCATGTGGGTAAAGTGTACTCCTTCTGCAGAAGTTAATAAAATCTAAGTACTTATCCGTGTCCCCGGTTATGGACAATACTGAGCAACTAAAGTTTGAACTATGGGAGATCTCGACATTCCAACTTCTAATATAAAAACTTGATGCACTTGGGGGTACCAAGGAATTCAAAGAGAATTGTTAAGCTTGTTGTACTTGGGAAGTTACCAAGGTGCTCAAGAGCATGATGTACTTGGGGTTACCAAGGTACTCATGAGATTTCATAAAACTTGTTGCACTTGGGGTTACCAAGTAGCACAAGGGATTTTGACAAGGACTTGAACACTTGAGTTTCTACCAAGGAGTTCAAGGAACTTGGAAAAGAGATTTGACAAAGGACTTAAAACCCTTTTTGAAAAGATAGGATAAAATATTGCTTTATGCAAATAAGCCTTAAACTCCACTTAGCCAAATATGCATATAATGATAGGATCCACTCCTATTATACACATAAGTGAAGCTTGCCAATACAATTCAAAATGTATTGACCCTTGTGGCTGTAACTTGTAATGTTGCAGGATGATTGTTTTTAAATGAAGATTGTTTGATTGACTAGGACTACAAAGTCTACAACCAACATCTGCCTGTGGCATTTTGAAGATGAAGGACCCATGACTATAGTTATTCCGCTGCAATGTAATGTAATAGCCAAATGAGCTAAGTATGATGTAATAGAATTATGTTATTCCTGGTTATAAAGTTATAATATGACCTTTGTATCTTGATATTACATCTTAACTGTGGATGCTAGCTATTGATCCAGGGACTAGCATTGTAAAACACAGGAGGACTCTACCTTATTAGGTTGGGACCTCTACACTTGTAGGCCTAAGTTTCAGAAATTTGGTGAGCATGTCTAGTGATGGAGGATTATTCTGATTGTTGTTATTGTTGTTGTTGTTGTTGTGATTCTGTATGAATGTAGTCATCTGCTGCATCAACTGTGTCTGAGCTGCCATCATCTGTTGCATCTCAGGGGTGAAGTTGTTGTTGTTTTGGTTGGGGTTGGCACGACGGGGAGGCATCTGTTGGTTTGATAGGGATAAGTATTGGTGGATAGGTTTTTAAGAAGTTTTAACACACAACCCAAAAACAACCAAGTTCAATCAAACAATCAAACCATCAAACAATCAACAAGCAACTATCCACTTAACAACTTATGAGTTTAACACATGAGTTGAAGGAAACAACAATTTTTCTTGAAAATAATAACTTAGTATAACCATACCTCATAGGACAATATGATCCATACTCTAACTTGATATCAATGTCTTTGGTAGGCAATCTAATGTCTCTTGGTTTTCACTAGTAGTCCTTAGTGATATCCAAGGTTGAGTCCTTGGTGGAAATGTTGAAGATGTTGAAGTCATTAGAGTTGAAGATGTTCTTAGCTCATGGTAAGGTCTTTTGCCATGGGGTAGGCTCTATCCATCATGTTGAAATAGAAGAGATGTAGAGTCAAAACCAAAATGGTTGAGGAAAGAGTTTACAAGATTGTTTGTAAATAAGTTTTGGAACAAACATAACTCCTATTTCTCTAAGGGGTTTTGTCCAATCCTAGGGTTACAATCCTACAGGCAACGCAGTGCTCTGATACCATCTGTAAGGGTCCCAACCTTTAAATAAGGTAGAGTCCCCTGTGTTTACAATGCTAGTCCCTGGATCAATAGCTAGCATCCACAGTTAAGATGTAATATCAAGAAACAAAGGTCATAATACAACTTTATAACCAGGAATAACATAATTTTATTACATCTTACATAGCTCAGTTGGTTATTACATTACATTGCAGCAGAATATCTATAAGCATGGGGTCCTTCATCTTCAAAGTGCCACAGGCAAACATGTTGGTTGTAGTCTTGTAATCCTAATCAATCAACTTCACTAATATCAATCAAACCTGCAACATAACAAGTTGCAGCCGCAAGGGTCAATACATTTGAATTGTATTGGCAAGTTTCACTACTAAGTATAATATGAGTGGATCCTATCAATACATGCATATTGGTTAAGTGGGGTTTAGGCTCATTTGCAGAAAGCAATATAGTTTTATCCTATCTTTTCAAAATAGTTTTGATCTTTTGTCAAATCTTTCTGAACTCCTTGGAATCCACCAAGTGTTTCAAAATCCCTTGTTGTCACCCTCAAGTTTTAACTTTGAGAAATTGGAATGTCGAGATCTTCCATAGCTTCAGGCCTTAGTTGCTCAGTATTGTCCATAACCGGGAACACGGCTAAGTACTTAGAATTTTTATCTTCTGCAGAAGTTGTACACTTTACCCATATGACACAATCTCATCTTGATGCCACCAGTGGCCACTGGATAAGTACTCACCAAGATGGAGTACTGGCAGATTGAGAATGTGACAAAGTATTTCCATAGGAGTCCTCCCAATACAAAATGCTAGCTTGTCTACCAGTGTAACATCCCAAAAATCATAGTTTCAAAACTCATTCATATCACTTTACATCATTCATTCATTTAGGGTTTTCTCAAAAATCACTTAGTGATAGAATATGAGCTATGATTTCATGTGGTCAATTTGTCTCAAATAAACATCACCCATTGAAATTTGAATGTTTAAATACTTGTTGTTTGCCTCCATTGATGGAAAGTTTAGGTAAAACTTTTAACCCCCAAGATTTCAAATTTAGAAGTAGTTTTCAAAATCCCTTTCAATTACTTGCAAACAGGAACAAATCCTAATTATTTTAGAAACCAAGTGGACCAAGCCTTGCAAAGTAACCACTTAGTTTTATGACTATTTTGAATCCACAAAAACCCTGCAAAAGTTCCAAGGCAGTTTGATTTCAAAAGGATTTGAATTCATATTAAAATTCATACCAAAATGAATTTAGAAAGAAAAGAGTCCTTCAAAGAAAAGGCCACGCGAATCGCCCAATGAAGAACGAGCAGTAAGCCCACCCGGGATCTCCTTTTCTTTTCACACGCGAGCACACGCAACGAGACGACAAGGACCCACCCAAACTCCAGCGTACCTGACAAGCGGCCATCTCCACGCCAGCGTCGTCTCCACCATACGACACCATTGCGTCCCAATAAAATTTGTCGTTTCTGAGTGATAATCGCGACATCAATTCAATCAATGGTCGAGTAATTCGCGCTTAGCCAGCTATATAAACCCCTCTGTCCCCTCTCTTTCCCCAAAACCCCGAGCACGGAACGCAGCCAAGGCGCATTTCTCTCTGCAACCGACGATCAAGCGAATTCCGGTGAGTCTCGAGTTCCCCGCTGCTCACGCTATCTTGTTCATGGAACCTCTGCATCTTTCGACACTCTCCGTTTGCTTTCGCATGACCCTAGCCCGGCAACGTCGACGTAGCCGCCACTCTCTCGCAAGAACTCCGGCGACCTCCCTCCGTAAGTAGCCACCGCCCCTTGCCCTCTGATTGATACGCCTAGAATCCTCATCGTCTTGCGCATCTGACAGTACCCCTGTTTTGGCTTAGCGTGACAAGGAACCTCGCCAACGTCGACGACTGACCGTGGCAGACGCATTCGCGAACTCCGGCGAGAAATCATGGGCATTAGATAAAGTACCTGTAGTTCAAATCGGACCCACTTCCTGCTGATTCGGCAGGAACTTGTCTTTTTTTCCAGGGGTGGAAGGAAAGGTTTGAGAGACCCCGGTTGGGACATTTGTCCATGTAAGGTGGCCTATTATTTTTGAAAAATGGGATGGTAGAATTTTGAAACTTCCATTTGGTGGTTGCTTCAAAAGCCTGTTTTTTTGCTCGGAAAATGGAAAATGGTTTTTCCATGCGATTTAAATGGAAAACTTCCTCCTGCAACATTGTTCGCCATCCCATGATGCACATGTGTACTGTCTGGTGCATTATCACAAACTATGGCGGTTCTAGCCATAACATTGGTCATTTTCAAAGCCATGAAAACTCGAACATGATAGGTCATTTTGTGAAGGTTTTTTTGAGACATACTTAAACTACCAAGTTTGATATTTTTCCTTGCAACTATGTCACATAATAAGACACCGCACGAAAGGTTTGCGTTGATCGGGCAGTTTTTGAATTTTGTATGCCCGTTTCAAACTATGGTCAAAACGGCGGTCATGAAGGTTCCTAGATAGGGGGTGTGCCTCGCTAAACTTGCATTGGATCTCTGAAGAAATAGCATATTGTGAGTCTAAAAATGATTTTTCAAAAATTATGGGCATTAGATAAAGTACACGTAGTTCAAATCGGACCCACTTCCTGGCGATTCGGCAGAACTTGTTTTTTCCAGGGTGGAAGGAAAGGTTTGAGAGACGGTTGGGACATTTGTCCATGTAAGGTGGCCTATTATTTTGAAAAATGGGATGGTAGAATTTTGAAACTTCCATTTGGTGGTTGCTTCACAAAAGCGGCTTTTTTTATCGGAAAATGGAAAATGGTTTTTCATGCGACGAAATGGAAAACTTCCTCCTGCAACATTGTTCGCCATCCCATGATGCACATGTGTGCACAATACGGGTGCATTATCACAAACTATGGCCCGGTTCTAGCCATAACATTGGTCATTTGACCTGAAAGCCATGAAAACTCGAACATGATAGGTCATTTTGTGAAGGTTTTTTTGAGACATACTTAAACTACCAAGTTTGATATTTTTCCTTGCAACTATGTCACATAATAAGACACCGCACGAAAGGTTTGCGTTGATCGGGCAGTTTTTGAATTTTGTATGCCCGTTTCAAACTATGGTCAAAACGGCGGTCATGAAGGTTCCTAGATAGGGGGTGTGCCTCGCTAAACTTGCATTGGATCTCTGAAGAAATAGCATATTGTGAGTCTAAAAATGATTTTTGCAAAAAATCATGGGCATTAGATAAAGTACCTGTAGTTCAAATCGGACCCACTTCCTGCTGATTCGGCAGGAACTTGTCTTTTTCGCTAGGGGTGGAAGGAAAGGTTTGAGAGACCCCGGTTGGGACATTTTTCCATGTAAGGTGGCCTATTATTTTTGAAAAATGGGATGGTAGAATTTTGAAACTTTCATTTGGTGGTTGCTTCACAAAACGGCCCATTTTTTGCGCTCGGAAAATGGAAAATGGTTTTTCCATGCGACAAAATGGAAAACTTCCTCCTGCAACATTGTTCGCCATCCCATGATGCACATGTGTGCACAATACGGGTGCATTATCACAAACTATGCCCCGGTTCTAGCCATAACATTGGTCATTTGACCCAAAAGCCATGAAAACTCGAACATGATAGGTCATTTTGTGAAGGTTTTTTTGAGACATACTCAATCTACCAAGTTTGGTATTTTTCCTTGCAACTATTTCACATAATAAGACACCACGAAAGATTTGCGTTGATCGGGCGATTTTGAATTTTGTATGCGTTTCAAACTATGGTCAAAACGGCGGTCATGAAGGTTCCTAGATAGGGGTGTGCCTCGTTAAACTTGCATTATATCTCTGAAGAAATAGCATATTGTGAGTCTAAAATGATTTTGCAAAAATCATGGGCATTAGATAAAGTACTGTAGTTCAAATCGGACCCACTTCCTGCGATTTAGGGAACTTGTCTTTTTCGCCAGGTGGAAGGAAAGGTTTGAGAGACCGTTGGGACATTTGTCCATGTAAGGTGGACTATTATTTTGAAAAATGGGATGGTAGAATTTTGAAACTTCCATTTGGTGGTTGCTTCAAAACGGCCCATTTTTGCGCCGGAAAATGGAAAATGGTTTTTCCATGCATTTAAATGGAAAACTTCCTCCTGCAACATTGTTCGCCATCCCATGATGCACATGTGCACTGTCTGGTGCATTATCACAAACTATGCCCCGGTTCTAGCCATAACATTGGTCATTTGACCCGAAAGAAATGAAAACTCGAACATGATAGGTCATTTTGTGAAGGTTTTTTTGAGACATACTTAAACTACCAAGTTTGGTATTTTTCCTTGCAACTATGTCACATAATAAGACACCACGCGAAAGATTTGCGTTGATCGGGCAGTTTTTGAATTTTGTATGCCCGTTTCAAACTATGGTCAAAACGGCGGTCATGAAGGTTCCTAGATAGGGGGTGTGCCTCGCTAAAATTGCATTGGATCTCTGAAGAAATAGCATATTGTGAGTCTAAAAATGATTTTTGCAAAAAATCATGGGCATTAGATAAAGTACCGTAGTTCAAATCGGACCCACTTCCTGCTGATTCGGCAGGAACTTGTCTTTTTCGCCAAGAGTGGAAGGAAAAGTTTGAGAGACCCCGGTTGGGACATTTGTCCATGTAAGGTGGCCTATTATTTTTTTAAAATGGGATGGTAGAATTTTGAAACTTCCATTTGGTGGTTGCTTCACAAAACGGCCAGTTTTTCCTAAGTGCAAAAAAGAGGTGATTTCTGAACCGACCAATCAAACCCCAGGAAACCCACTCCCATGGATCATCCTGATGGACCTGATCTAGACCATTCATTTCCGATCCAACGCCTGCTAATCCCAAGAAGAAGCACACAGAAATACCCAGTCCCCACCGCAACCACACAAAAAACCCTAATCTCACCTCGCGCTGCTGATTCTCCCCTCTCCCTTCCTCATCTCTCCGCCGCCACCCCCACCCCACCCCCATCAGTCCTGATCGCCATCCAACGCACCCACCCCACCCACCCCATTGCGTAGCCACACCCAACCCTAGCTCTCTGCAGACTCCGCCACCCACCTCGGATCCCCAACAACCTTCACATCTCGCCGATTCCTCCCTCCTCATCTCCCTCCAGCCTGCCATGTCTCTCTTTCGGCCTGCATCCCATGCGCAAGGAAGCACGGCATCCGGCACGACATCCCTAACCTAGATCTCCTCCCCTCGCGCCGCCCCTTCCGTGCGCCGCCGATTCACAACACTCCTGTCTCCTGGCCACCACCCTCTCCCTTCCAGCCGATCCACCCTCTCCCCTCAGCCGATTATCCCCTCGAATCGAGTCGCCTTCAGGATCCCAACAGATACCTCGGCAAGATAGCGACCCTCCTTTGTCGCATAAGCCGGCTGGCTGGGAGATCGGGCGAAGCGAGGCGTGTCCGCAGTCGTATGGGATCGGAAGGCGGAGCTTGAACAGGATCACCGGCGGTGTTGGTGAGGACAAGATGAGTCTTTGGGCTGTCTGCGCCGGCGGAGGTGCCTACCTCTTCATGACGGTCGACATCTCTGCCGCTCCGGAGATGACTTCCCGCATCATGCAAGTCTCCTATGAACTGACGGTGTTTGGGGAAATGCCTCACTGGGAGGGACAGGCGTGGCCGGCCTGATTAATTCCACGTTTCCCATTTTATTTTTAATACCGTGAATGCTTTCTGTAGATCTCTTTGCAAGGAGCTGGTGAAAGGGTGGTCTTCTTTGGATAGCTCGTGCTTCTCCATCGCGACAGTGTCTGGTGGCATCACCAACCTATGTGAGTTCCGCTCCTTGCCAGTGACATGGCCTATGGCACTGCCCTGTGTCCTGATTCATCCCCTTCATCTCAGCAACACGATATACTAAAGGGAAACAGATGATGCGTTATTATTTTATTCTTAGCAATCCGTTTGATTTAATTGTCTATGCAGATCATCGCATAACTTAATGACTGCACCATCTTAAGATTGCTTACTGTTAATGATTTTTCCTTGTTTCAAATATGACACCCATAATAAGCTGCATTTTGTAACATGTATTTTCGGAACCAGTGATTTGCACTGACATTGCTTGAAAATCATTACTGTTGTCGCTGCATCCAAAGTTCTGGCCCCATTACATTAGAGGCACTAGTTGGCAGGGGTACATTCCTTGCAATTTTTGTTCTGCATGCTTCTACGCAATGCTTCTATGAGCCGTTGCTTGTTCCAGGACTTGATCTCCCTTTATTAAGTATATACACCAATACTTGCATAGGGAGATGGATTGGCGGTCTCAGATTGTTATCAAACATGCACTACAGGATATAGTGATTTAGTGGTTGTTTCAGTGTAGTTGAGATGTACTGATATTGATCCATGTCCCCTTGTTCTTTTTATCTGTTAGAACACTCCTGTTATTTTTTTTTGAAGTCATATATGAACTGCATTGAGATCCCTCCTTTTCCTTGAATAGGTAAAGAAAGTTTACATGCTTAACGTTGTGACACGAAGGATGAGATTTGGTCTCTCACCTCGCTACTTTGATCAACTAGAGGTATATGCAAAGTAGTTTGTGATTTGTGTTTGATCATCTTTGCTCTTAAGCTTGTAGCTAATATCGTTATTGGATGATCTATGCTTATTGTTGGTCGGATGTTCGGGTTATTTTTGTGGTTGGTGTAGGATGAGATACAACGGAACATCCTTGACCTATAAAACTTTAAGGACAAGATCGAGAACCCGGAGAAGATTAAACGCAAAGGTTGGTTGTGCATTAGTAGTACTATTATCGATATCAAAATCTTATGTATCGATGCAAAGCACTGTAAAGAATGTAATTCTATACTTATTTGTGCTATACTAATGAAGCATTGAAAAGCTAGTGGTCCTAAAACATTATCGGACATGAAAGCGCTATCATTCCGATCTTGAATATATCTTTGTTTACACAAGTGGTTCTATAGATCTTTTGTGAATAAATTTCCCGTCTAGATCTAATTTAAAGCCTTCATGTATGTTGGCATATGCTCTGCCTTTTGACATTTTCTCGAGAGTACCTACTCATCTTAATTTGCTATATGATGTGTTTTACACTTTGAGTGACATGCGGTACGAGGGAATTTCTGGGCGGTGATATTGCCTTCATCGACGATGTGAAGCCGTACTTTGGAAGAAAACTCTAGTAGCTAGATAGTGTTGAGTCTTTGGGATATAATATTGTATAGTGTGTGATCTAAAACATGGAAAATTGTAATCGGCTCAGTTATGTCTATTGTCAAAAGTATTTCGTAAATTCTTGTGTTCTTGATTAAATTACTAGTTGATTAATTACTGTCAAATTGTGGGAAAATCAACCCTGACAAACGGGTCTTGTGAAAAATGGTACTCACAAGTGGACCAAATTTTAAATTAAATGACAATTGGGACCCGTCTAACTAATGGGAACAGCTGATATTAAAGGTTGAAATAAAAAGGCTTAAAATGTTGAAATTGAAAAAGAAATAGCCTTTAAAAAGGCCAAGACTAGAAAATAAGAAGGCCTTCATGTTGGGCTTGGCCCATGTAATTGACCAGAATTAACAAGGAAAAAACATAAACGGGACCGTATTGTTGGGTTTGGCCCATACTAATAATCAAAGTGGACTGGGCTGATTTCTCGCCACGTCGGATCGGCCACGTAGGATCTGACCTGGCCTGACTAGATGGCCCGTGACGATATCAGATCGTCATAACGGTTATGACGATCTAATATCGTCATAGACAGTTATGACGATTTTACCAAAATCGTTGTTATAGTTCATTTGCGACGCCCAGCTTTCGACGATTTTATTTTCGTCATAGAATCGTCATAGATAGACTATTATGACGATTCTGTGACGAAAATGATGGGTCATAGAAGCCCAGATTCCTTGTAGTGTAGGAAAAGATAAAAGTTTCCGTATTGATGAACATGGAACCTTATGGCACGGGAAACGTATATGTGTTCCACAAGACCCAGAGTTGTGGAAACTGATCTTACAAGAAGGTCACAACTCTCCGTATTCTATTCACCCAGGAAACACCAAAATGTACATGGATATGAAAGAAAGGTTTTGGTGGAACAATCTCAAAAGGGACATCGCCGAACATATTGCTTTATGTGATGTGTAGTAGAGTCAAAGCGAGCACCAAAAACCAAAGGTTTGCTTCAACCACGCCTATTCCCGAATGGAAGTGGGAAAATATTGGTATGGATTTCATTCTTTGGATTACCAAGGACCGGTCGGTATGATTCCATATGGGTAGTAGTGGATCGCCTAACTAAAGTGGCTCATTTTATACCGGTAAAGACAACTTATACAAGTGCCAAGTTAGCAAAAATATACATGAGCAGAGTCGTATGCCTGCACGGTGTGCCAAAGAGTATTGTGTCAGATAGAGGAACTCAATTCACTTCTCACTTTTGGAGACAGCTTCATGAATCCTTAGGAACGAGATTGGAATTCAGTACTGCCTTTCATCCTCAAACAGATGGACAAACAGAGAGGACCAACCAAATTCTAGAAGACATGTTGAGAGCATGTGCTTTAGATTACGGAGCGAGTTGGGATGAAAGTTTACCCTACGCAGAGTTTTCTTACAACAATAGTCATCAATCTAGTATTGGAATGGCACCGTTTGAATTACTCTACGGAAGGAAGTGTACCACCCCATTGTTATGGAATGGTGTGGGCGAAAGGAGCTTATTTGGACCGGATCTTATCAAAGATGCTGAAGAAAAAGTCAAATTGGTTAAAGATAGGTTGAAGATAGCACAGTCCCGACAGAAAAGCTACGCGGATTCTAAGCGTAGAGAAGTCACCTACGAAGTTGGGGATAGAGCTTATCTCAGGGTATCACCACTCCGTGGAGTGAAAAGATTTGGAGTCAAAGGAAAGTTGGCACCAAGATATGTTGGGCCATTCAAAATTCTAAGTCGCAAAGGAGAAGTTGCATATGAAGTCGAATTGCCAGAATCTCTATCAGCAGTCCATAACATATTTCATGTGAGTCAGCTTAAGAAATGTCACCCAGAAATGGAAGAGTCTTCTTTGAAGGATACCATACCTTTGGAAGAAGTTCAGCTAGAAAGTGATCTCACTTATGAGGAAAAGCACATCAAGATTCTAGAGACCGCAGAAAGAGTCACCAGACCAAGACTATCAAATTTTGTAAAGTACAATGGAACCATCACTCCGAAGAGGAAGCAACATGGGAAAGAGAAGATGATCTTCGGAAAGACCACCCTCACCTATTTGCTAGCCAATCCGAATCTCGAGGGCGAGATTCACCTTAAGGGGGTTAGATTTGTAACATCCCAAAAATCATAGTTTCAAAACTCATTCATATCACTTTACATCATTCATTCATTTAGGGTTTTCTCAAAAATCACTTAGTGATAGAATATGAGCTATGATTTCATGTGGTAAATTTGTCTCAAATAAACATCACCCATTGAAATTTGAATGTTTAAATACTTGTTGTTTGCCTCCATTGATGGAAAGTTTAGGTAAAACTTTTAACCCCCAAGATTTCAAATTTAGAAGTAGTTTTCAAAATCCCTTTCAATTACTTGCAAACAGGAACAAATCCCTAATTATTTTAGAAACCAAGCTGGACCAAGCCTTGCAAAGTAACCACTTAGTTTTATGACTATTTTTGAATCCACAAAAACCCCAAGGCAGTTTGATTTCAAAAAGATTTGAATTCATATTAAAATTCATACCAGAAAATGATTTTAGAAAAGAAAGAGTCCTTCAAAGAAAAAGGCCACGCTTTAATCCGCCCAATGTAAGAACGAGCCCAGAAGCCCACCCGGGATCTCCTTTTCTTTTCACACGCCGAGCACACGACAAGCAGACCCCACCCAAACTCCAGCGTACCTCGGCGACAAGCGGCCATCTCCACGCCAGTCGTCTCCACCCGCACGACTGTCGTCCCCAATCAACGCTGCTTCACGAGTGATAATCGCATCAATTGAATCAATGGCTGAGTAATTCTCGCGCTTAGCCAGCTATATAAACCCTCCGTCTCTCTCTTTCCCCAAAACCCCGAGCACGCACGCCCCAGTCGCGCATTTCTCTCTTCAACCCGCCGTCTCCGACGATCGGCCCGAATCGGTGAGTCTCGAGTTCCCCCCAGTCTCGCGTTCACGCTATCTTGTTCAGGGAACCTCTGTGCATCTTCTGACACTCTCCGTTTTCTTTCGCATGACCCCTAGCTTCGGCAACGTCGACGACTGGCCGCCACCGTCTCCTGCAAGAACTCCGGCGACCTCCCTCCATAAGTAGCCACCGCCCCTTGCCCTCTGATTGATACGCCTAGAATCCTCATCGTCTTGCGCATCTGACAGTACCCCTGTTTTGGCTTAGCGTGACAAGGAACCTCGCCAACGTCGACGACTGACCGTGGCAGACGCATTCGCGAACTCCGGCGAGAAATCCCCGACGAACCCGAACGCCCCTTTCCAAGCCATTGCCACCTTGAGCATCAGCAGCCTCCTGCGGTTCTGGTAAGCATCTCCTTCCTCCCCCGGGCGACCTAGAACGCCGGCACCGCATCGACCGACACACGTCACACCGCGGTAGCGCCGCCGCTTTTTGGTTAGGAGATTCTTAGCCGTTAGATCTGAATCTACTGGCAGAAACACTTCACTTAACGAAGGGTATGGACAGATCTGAGCCGCAACGTTAGTCAGATCCAACGCAGAGGGTGATCCGTGCGAACCGACGCGCCGAATAACGCCGACGTGGCGTGATTTAAACTAAAAACAGAATTTAAAACCTGATTTAGATTCAAACTTCAAATGCTCATAACTTTCAAATGCCACGTTAGATTTTTGCAAACTTTATACCGTTGGATTCAGTGAAACAAGGCCTTTCTGAATATCCAATTTGTTTAGCATATAGTAACAGTTAAAATGGTTTTATTTGTGGAACAAGTTTAGGGCTATTTTAGATATAGAATTATCTTTATAAAAACTGTATTATGGCCAAATAAGTTTTGGACAAACTTGTGACATGTTATGTTTCTGTAGTCATGAACACACTTAGTTGAATTTTCAAAATTTAACACTTGGTAATTCCTTGCATGCATGCATTCATATTATTTTTGATTGTATTTAAATTGTGTGTAATTGTATGTTTTGTTTTCATGTGTAGATTTTGCTAGTGATTGTGATTGTGAAGAGTGCTACTCTCCACACTACCAAGGCAAGTGATATTTTCATAATATTCCTGTCCTAAGTTTTGTACTAGCATTAGTTATTTTTGCTAAAATATTGCATGATATTTTGCTTAGTGCTAAGTTGGGAAATCCTAAGTAAAGTGAAATAGTAGAATTACTAGGGAAATTTTCCTAAGTTAAGTTACCATATTTTGCCTAGCCTAGCTTATAGCAAACAAGGGTGGTGAACATCTATATACTATATGATAAAAATATTCTAAGTCAAGAGACTTATATTTTCTTAATAAAACAACTAAGACAAATGAATCTCCAGGTGGAATGGGAAGATTGGGTTATGTTGAGTGGTTACACAAGGCCATGGACTTGGGTTGTGTATCTCACTTGTGGAATGCCACCCAGCACAAAGGATTTGGAGGCCAAGTGTTGAGAAAGCTTACAGTGCAACCACTTGGCAATATGGGCTCTGCCTTGATCACATAGGTAGCTAGAACTTAGTCATTTGGACAGTTGGTGGTAGATGGGATGATAGGATGGAACGCATCCATTTGACTAAGGAAAGGCTTCTGAAAGGTCCTGTCTTGGGAAACCAAGTCTGGTGGGGAAAGTGCACAACCTCTGAAGATGGAAAACCTAAGTACTTAGCCTTGTCCAAGGTAATGGACACTTTTGAGCATCAAGACATGGAAGCCACAAGAATCTCATCACTCCAACTTCTAAATAAAAACTTGTGGGTGAACAAGGGTGAAGGACCTCAATGTCTATTTGTGGTTTCCTTGGGAATGTTTTTGACAAAGAAAACTTAGTGATTTCAACTAATAGGAAAAGTTTATTTTCAAGCAAAGCAAGCCAAGCTACACTTAGCCAAAAATGCATATAGCTCTATAGTCCACTTAAAAATATACTAAGGTATCACTTGCCAATACTATTCCAAAGTATTGACCCTCTGTGGCTGTAACTTGTGATGTTGCAGGTTACTCCGATGATGATTAGGAGTCATGAGTCTACACTCAACATGCTTGCCTGTGGCACATGAAGATGAAGACTTGTGTTTATTTACTTATTCCTTAAAACTCTTGTATTAGGCCTATGGCCCTGAGTTGTAAAAGACTATGCTTTATCTCTGGAATGAATGTAATAAACGACCTTTGTATCTGTGTACTTCATCTTAAACTGTGGATGCTAGCATTGATCCAGGGACTAGCATTGCAATCACAGGGATCCTATCCTTTATAAAGGAGGGGTCTAACAACCAGGCACCAATGTAGGGTTCTAGTTCCCTTACACAAATCAAGTTAACCTGAAGATGCCAATGCATGGGACTTCCACTATGTAGTTGACTAAGCCAGAGCCCATTTAGCATGTGGCTGTACACGGAAGCCACTGTACGAGAAACATGTTCAATCTCTAAGTCCCTGGGTGGTTTTCTTCTAGTGCACAAGAAAAAGAGATTGCCATATAAACATGGTTCCTTTTGTTGTCACCTTGTCCATAAGCTTGAGTATCCTTGTCCATCCAGGTGGTTCATTGAGTACTTGTTTTATTATATAAAACATAAGTCTTTTCAATACTTCATATAATCATAACATGTATCCCATCCCAATATATAGCTGGGCTAAGCATACTACAACTACATTGTTTTCACTAAGGAATATATAGGGGTATCCTATTAGGATTTAGCATAGCATAAGTATAGAAATTCTTTTCATGCATGTTTCAAAATCCACTAAGTATAATGAAAATAGTAGGACTTTTTAGATGATAGTGTCAATTTCCTTTTGGTAGGGAATGTTGGTTCACTTATTGATCTTGCTAGTTTCACACTTTTCTAGCTTCACTACAAATCAAACAAGCAAACACAATATCACTAGCATTCCAACCAAAATCAATCAAACAAATTAACACACATAAAATAATAAGAACTAAGTCATGCATGCAAGCATGCATAAGATAGTTTTATTTGCCAAGGTGGTCTCTACTAGGCTCTACACATTGTAAGGCTCAAATTGGAAATTTTCCAAAGTGGCAAAGTCATTTGAAAAAGGGTTTTGTCTATAAACCATTTTTAAATCCATTCATTATTTCATGTGGTGGAAAATGCTTTTATCAAATCAAAAACTTTATGTTGTTCAGCAAATAAGTTGTTAATTTTCAAAACTTGGTGTTTAGGGTCAGTAGGTTTGATTCAAATCATTTTCCCAAAGTTTTTGCTTCAAAATCATTTCCATAATCAAAACAATATTTTTATTTGGCTAGAAATGGGCTAAATCAATTAATCCATCCTAAACTTCACCAAATTCATTTTTAAATCCACAAGTTGGTTCCTAAGGTTAGTAGCACCAAAAACCAATTTGCAAAGATTTTAACCCTAAAAACATTTTGGAATAATTTTTATCACCTAAACAAGCATACAGATGTTTCTGCAAAAACAATTATTTTACCAGAGGCTTTTTACTAAAAAAAATTGCATGGTTGGATAGGGCTTGTTCCACTGATTCCATTGATATAAAGTTTGCATTTTTTGGACGTGTGGATCAAAAGTTACAAGGTTTTCAAATCTGCAAACAAATCTGATTTCAAATCTGTTTTTAAATCGAAGACTGGCCACGCGTCGCGATGTTACTGGCCGATACCGATTCGGGTTGATCGAGTGATGCTGGCCGTAGGATTAAACTAACAACGCACGGTACCGATGGATCGATACCCCTTCGTCTAACAATCTATCACGTGTGTATGATTAAGATCCAACGGCGCGTAGCACGCTTGCCAACTAGTGGCGGCGCTGGCGGCGGCAGACGGCGGCGCACGCTCGAACGGTGGGCTAGCGGAGGTTCTAGGAAGCAAGGAGAGAGGGGAAGGTACTCACCGGGTTCAGGAGGTCATGGTGAAGCTCGAGGTGGTGTTGGTCTGGCGAGGGGCGCACTGGTTTCAGCGGGATTGCTCGCCGGAGTGGGGGACGGCGTCGGGTGGCTCTGGTCGTTGTCGAGGGCGGTGCTGCGGTTCGCCCCGAGGGAAAATGAGGACATGGTTAGATGCTCAAGATCAAGGCGAAGCTGCGTGCGTGAAGGAGAGGGTGCGGGTGCTTACCGAGACGTCGCGGAGAAGGTATGACAGCGGCGCTCGGTCGAAGTGGTTGCCGTTAAGCGTTGGGCGCCTTGAGTGAACGGAGGCAGGAGGAGCTCCAGGGGCTGGGGAATGTGTGAGCTTGGTCGGGGAGGCATGGCGGTGGCTGGGCTCGCCGGAATTTGCTGGGGATGGTGGTCGGAGCAGTGATGGTGTCAGGGAAATTCCGAGCAGCCTAGTGGCTCTGGTCGAATGGGTTCTGAGGGGAAAGGAGGAGGGAGCATGGGCGATTAAATGTGCGAGGTTACTGGGAGAATTTATTCGGCCATTTACTTGAATTGATGCGAGCAATAAGAGGCAGCAAACGGCGACGAGGGGGAGGAACTGGTCGCGGGGTGAGGAAGACGATGGCCTTGCGGTGGGGCCGTCTGAGGGAGTGAGAGCGAAAGAGGGTCCACTCGTCGGTCGCTCTGCGGGTGCGTTTAGGTAAGCGGCAGCGTGGGGAGAGAAGTTGGGCTAAATTTGGGCTGGGCAGCGATTGGCTGAGTCCATTTCTATATTTTTTTCTTCTGAATGCTTTTTCCTTTTCTGTTTCTATTTTCTGTTTTGAAATTCAAACAACAATCAAACATTTAAAACAATTCAAACATTCATCACACTTTGCAATTGAATTTGGTTATGTTTAACAACATAAACCAAAGTCCAAAATAAAATAATATTTTTATTTTAGGTTCCATTATTAATTAAATAAAATGGACATTAGTTAATAGATCAAACAGGATTTGTTTTATTTACAATCTTTATTTGAAATCTAAATATTTTCAAAACCAAATCAGTAGGTTTTATTTGAAGATATAAAACATTAGGAAAACTTATTTAAAATACATAAATAAGTTTTGATGTTTAATTAAAATAGTAAAACCTTTATTTTTAATAAACTTGGATATTAAATCCTTATTATTTTATTTTAAATAAACCTTTACTATTTTTATCAAATAGAAATATTTTATTTCAAAAGCTTGGCCAAGTTTTTAATTTGGCTTATAAAATAATCCTCATTATTTTATTTCTACCTTTCATTTGAAAACCAAATCTTTTTATTAAAAGATTCAAAAATAGTAATTCCAAATATTTTTATTTTTCCTTTATTAAATGTTTATCTTCTTAAATCCCTTTAGGATTTTATTTGTTCAAAATAAGTTTGAAGGTTCCCATTTGAATTCAAAAAGTTTCTTCTCACCCTGAAAATCAACAAAGTTTTATTTTATTCAATATTTTTCACATAACAAGATTTGGAAAATCTTGGGATGTGACAAATTGGCTTGCAAGCATGTGACTAGGTCACAAGGGATGTCATATCACGAAACGAGTAAATAGTACTTATCGATAACGAGGTTGAACTAGGTATGTAGATACCAACGATCGAACCTCGGATAAGTAAAGTATCACGCGACAAAGGGAATTGATTTCGTATGTTAATGGTTCATTCGATCATGCAGTCATCGTTGAATATGTGGGAGACATTATGGATCTCAAGATTCCGCTATTGGTTATTGACCGGAGAGGTGTCTCGATCATGTCTGCATAGTTCACGAACCGTAGGGTGACACACTTATGGTTTGATGTTGTTTAAGTGGATATGGAATATGAGTTGGAGACCTAATGTTGTTCGGAGTCTCGGATTGGATCCGGGACATCACGAGGAGATCCAGAATGGTCCGGAGAATAAGATTCATATATAAGGAAAGTCATTTTACGGGGTTCGGAAATGTTTCCGGTGTTTTTTCCAGAATCTTCTAGAATGTTCTAGAGGGACCACCACCCCGGGAGGGGCCACTTGGGTTGTGGCATCCTGTGGTATCCCTAGGGCTAGCCGCACCAAGCCTAAGGGGGGCAACCGGCCAGCACAAGAAAAAAGGGGAAACCCTAATAAGGAAAGGGAAGAAAACTTGAGGGGCAAGTTTCCCCCTCCCTTCTTGGCCGCCGAGTTGGGGAAGGACACAACCAGGGATGGGAACCCTGGCCGCACCACCCATCTATATAAGGAGGGGTGGGGGCGCACCCTTGCCCCTGACCTCAAACCTAGCCACCGCCCCTCTCCCTCCTCCACCGTCCTGCTTCGGCTTAGGCAAAGCCATGCATAACTCTCCTCCTCCACCACCACCATGCCATCGTGTTGTTGGGATTCCGAGGAGATCTACTACCTCTGCTTCTCGCTGGAATAGGGAGAGGAAGGTCTTCATCGACTCCGTACGTGTGACTGAGTGTGGAAGCCTGCTAGAACACATATCCGGAAGGATCGTCATCACGATCTTGAGATCGGCAAGTGATTGACTACATCAACAACGAGATCCGATCTCGTTAAATGCTTTGGATCTATGAGGGTTAGCTCTCTTCAATATCGTTGCACCGATCTCATAGATGAGATCTTGGCTTCACCATAGATTAGATCTTGGTTTTATGTGTTTTTGCGATATAATTTTTTGTTTTCCATGCAACGAATCCTACATGGAGTGGTTGACTGCACCGTCATCGTTGGGGACGTCATAGATCTCACACGGCTAGAACTCGCTGCGGTAGATGCTCATGTGGAGCTCTAGGTTCTCCCAGGCTAAGTATTCTTTCCACAAGTGCTGGCTCGGGTAGCCCCTATCCTACCGGCCGGCCAATGGGAGATTGCGAATGTGGCGGCGGATCTCCTCCGCCCGCCCTTTCCCTCCTTGGGCACGGGAGGCACCGGTACCCACTCTCGTTTGAGGTGTTGGCCCGTGGGTAGGGAGACATTGTGGTGGGCGATGCCTGATCCCTCCCTCCATCACCACTCGCACTCTGCCAGGTGGAAGTAGGGCGGTCACGGAGGGGCTCCTCCACCTGGCACACGATGGGCGGTGGGAAAAGTCTTGGGGATGCGGCGACATTCTCCGGTCGCCTCGTGGTCATTCTTTGCCTTCTTCATCCATCCTAGTGTCTTCATCGTTGGCGGTGGTGGCGACTGTGCTGGTAGGGTTGTATCTGGCGATGGTGAGAGGTGGGAAGTATGGAACCGACGGGCGTAGGGTTAAGTATCCATTACGCATGCGAACACGTCCAGGTTCTCGCTCCTTCGCCATCAATGCCGGCGTGAGAACTTAGGTGGCGTTCCGTCAGTCAGGGTGCCGTCCCGTCGGTATTGATGATGAAGGCTACCACCGGTCGAGTCGCCACAGCGCCTCAATCATTGTTTATGGTGGAGGAGGTAAATCTGTTTCGGGACAAGAACTCCCCAAATCTTACTTTCCTCTCATTAGAGGTCATTCTTGGCACAAAAAGCAAACAAAAGGATAAGGAGGCGTCATTCAAGTAATGACTTCCAAGACTCAAGGAAACTCTTGGGTTATCTCCCAACAAGTACTTTTCTTTAACGCCTTTAAGTTAGGCTTGATAGCTTGAGAAGATGCTCACATAAGAATTATGAATTGAAGTCAAAGAGAGAATCAAGAAGAAAATTCAAAACACATTTAAGTCTAACCCACTTCCTATGCATAGGAATCTTGTATGCAAATAAATTCACAAAGAACAAAGTGACAGGCATAGGAAGATGAAACAAGAGCAATTTCAAAACTTTCAGCACATAGAGAGGTGTTTTAGTACCATGAAAACTTCTACAACCATACTTTCATCTCTCATAATAATTTTTAGTAGCATCATGAATAAACTCAACAATATAGCTATCACATAAAGCATGCTTTTCATGATCTACAAACACATAATTTCTATCAAGCTCAAAAACAGTGGGATTAAAACCTCCACAGGTTTTATCCAAAGTAGATATTTTAAAAGGATCCACAAGAACATAACATTCATCATCCTTAGGTAAGCATGGGGGACAATCAAATAATGTAAGGGATAAAGAGTGTAGGGTTTCGTAGCATGGAAAACAAAAAATTTCTACCGCATACAAACAAACAAGCCAAGATCTATCTACTAGATTGTAGCAACGAGTCGATGGAATAATTCACCCTCGAAGATTCCAAAGTGTTTAACGAGAGCAGATTCTCGTGGGTGATGTAGTCGTACTCTTCCCGATCTCAAGATCGCGTAGACGATCCTTCCGTGGCTAAGTTCCCAACGCTTCGTAGTCGGTCACACGTTCGGTACTCGGCGAAGACCTTCCTCTCCTTGTTCCAAAGAAAATGGAGGTTGTAGCACTCTCCTCGCGATTTAGGCATCCGTGGCAGGTACCGAAGTAGAGGAGATCTCTGAGCTTCACCTTAAGCCGGAGCGAGTATTGTGGACTATGAGAGAGAGCCTCGGCGATCTAGGGTTTAGACACACCAAGGAGGGGGCAAGGCCGGCGGCTAGGGTTTGCCCTAGGCGGCGGCGAGATGCCCTGGGCGGCAGCGGCTATGGTGGGTGGCGGCTAGGGTTACGGTTTAGAGGGGCAACTTGTGTGCTAGGAGGGGCAGCCCTGCCCCTTCTTATATAGCTGGGAGGCACCGGCCAAGGGGAGGGGAGTCCCTCCCCAACTCGGATCCCAAGTGGGCTGGCGGTGGAGGGGAGGAACTCCTCCCCAAGTAGGTTTCCTACTTCCCCTCCACCTCACAAAATAGTCGTTTGACTTTTCAAATTGGCGTTTGTGAAGGGTTTCGTGACATAGTAAATCAAAATTTTCTACGGAGCGAACAGAGGGAAAGCCAAGATCTAATCTAGGAGATGCAAACAACGAGAGAGATTGGATTAGATCTTCATACCCTTGAAGATTCAAGACAATGTTGAGCGTTAACGCGGTGATGTAGTCGTACTCGCTTCTCCTCCTCGCGATCCGATCCGATCTAGCACCACAAGTGGCGGTGCCTCCGTGAGATGCACGTGCAGCACCTCGGCGTCTCCTCCTTCCTCGGACCAGCGAGTATGGTGGAGAGATAGATTGGATCTACAACACGTGCGTGGTGTATATGGTGGAGAATTTCTGCTGGCTTCGCCTACAAGCGATCGGGAGGGAGAGAGGAAGGCAGGGGCTACTAGGGCTTGGAGGGAGGTGTGTAGTAGGGGAGGCGCACCACCTCTATATATAGAGGGGGCGGCCAGCCAGCCCTGCCCCTCCTCCAAGCCTATCTCTAGTTTAAACAATTTAAACTCTCCTTATCTAGAAATCCTATCTCTAGTTTAAGCGATTTAAACTCTCCCTTATCTAGAAATCCTATCTCTAGTTTAAACGAGTTTAAACTTATCTAGGATCGGCTGGGCCCTATGGGGCCTTGTGCCCTGGCCCAATGGCCAGGACACTCCCTCATAGGCCCATGCCCCTCCCGGAAGGTGGGTCCACGTTGGTCCCCTTAGGAAGGTTCTAAAGCTAGGTACAATACCGATTAACGGAACAATTCCGAACTCCAAAATTGCACTTTGCCTTATATGAATCTTATTCTCGGACCATTCCGAACCTCTCGTGATGTCCGGATCCCATCGAGACTCAAACAAAAATTCATAAACCAATTATCCAATCTATCCTAGCGTCAAGAATCGTTAAGTGTGTGACCTGGGTTCGAGAATATCTGACATGATCTTCTATCAATAATCAACGGTGGTGCAGGCACCCATATTGACTCCACACATTCATCGATGATCATATCGGATGAACCACGATGCCGAGTTCAATCAATCCCATATATATATTCCTTCGTCTCGCGATATTTTACTTGCGAGATTCGATCGTCGGTGCCGTCATACCTAGTTCAATCTCGTTCACGGCAAGTACTTTACTGTTCCGTAATCCGATATCACTTTGTGATTAACTCTTAACCACATGCTTGCAAGCGGTGTTGATATCGATTACGAGTGGGCCAGTATATCTCTCCGACTTGGGAGGGACAAATTCCATCTCGATACATACAACCCAGATACTTTCCGATCACGAGAGACACCTTTATGATCACCCTCTCATAGGATGACGTTTGATGACCTCAAAGCTTTCTTCGATACTGTGGAGTTGCATTATCTCATGGTCTAAGGAATACAATATTTGACATAGGAAAATCTTTGCAAAGACGAACACGATGACACGATCTAATTGCTCACGATTTGTTTGGGTCTATCCACCATATCATTCTCCCAATGATATGATCTCATTATCAATTGACAACTCATGTCTATGGTTAGGAAACCTTAACCATCATTGATCAATGAGCTAGTCCATAGGCGTACTAGGGACACGGTGTTGTTCACAAACCACACAAGTATTAAAGTTTCCGCTTAATACAATTCTAGCATGGAATATAAACTTTATCATGAACAAGAATTATAATAATAACATCTTTATTATTGCCTCTGGGGCATAATTCAACAGTCTCCCACTTGCACTAGAGTCAATAATCTAGTTTACATCAGCAACAATCTCACACCCATGGCGGTGAGGTGTTGATCATGTTTACGTGGAAGAGGTTTAGTCAATGGATTTGCGACATTCGATCCGTATGTACTTTGCTAATCTTGGATCTCCATCGCTATATAATCTCGGATTATATGAAACTTGCGGTTGATATGCTTGGTCTTTGGATGATATCTTGGTTCCTTAGCGAGTGCTATGGCGCGGTGTTGTCACACAATATCTCCGATGGGTCCAATGCACTTGGAACCACGCCAAGCTTCGATGATGAAGTTTCGATCCAAACTCCTTCACTTGGCACCTTCTGCAGCCATGTATTCGCTTCTCTTTGTAGATCCGCGATCACGCTTTGCTTGCAGCTTCTCCACTCACAGCTCCTCCATTCAAAATATAAACGTATCACACGAGATTTAGAATCATCCTTGTCGGAAAACTAGCATCGACGTAACCTTTACGACAAAGTCGCTCATCACCCCATAGACTAAGAACATTTCTTTAGTTCTATTTAGGTACTTTAGGATGTTCTTCACGGCTGTCCGATGTTCCACTCTGGATCACTTTGATATCCTTTCGTCAAACTAAGAGCATTGGACACATCCGGTCTAGTACACAAGATGGCATACATGATGGAACCTATGGCGAGGCATAAGGCACTTTGCTCATAGCTTCCTATCATTTACCGTAGTGGACCAGCCTTGCTCAATATCTTACGACAACATAGGCCTTTGAACCTTTCTTTGCCTTATCCATTACGAACCTTTTAGAACTTTGTCTAGGTATGTACTCGCTTAAAGCTATCGAGCGTCTTTGTCTATCTCTATAGATTTTGATGCCCAATATATAGCAGCTTCACCTAGGTCTTTCATTGAAAACACTTGTTCAAATAACTCTTCACATCGTTAAGCATGTTGATGTCATTTCCAATAATCAATATGTCATCCACATATAGTACCGTAAGCGTCACGAGCTCACTCACTTTCTTGTAGATACAAGCTTAGTAGCAATTTGGAACAAATCCAAAGCTCTTGATCACTTGATCAAAGCGAAGGTTCCAACTCCGAGATGCTTGCTTGGTCCATAAATGGAGCAATGAAGTTTGCATACTTTACTAGCATCCTTAGGATCGACAAAACCTTCGGGTTGCATCATATACAACTCTTCATCAATGTTCCCATTGAGGAAAGCGATCTTGACATCCATCGCCATATTTCATAATCATGAAACGCAGCAATTGCTAATAAAATCCGAATGGACTTAAACATCACTACGGAGAGAAAGTCTCATCGTAGTCAACTCCTTGAACCCTTGAAAACCTTTGCGACAAGCGTGCTTTATAGATGGTAACATTACCATCGCGTCCGTTTTCTTCTTGAATATCCATTTGCACTCAACGGCCTTTCGCCGCTAGGAGGATCCACCAAAGTCCATACTTGGTTTTCGCTCATGGATCCCAATTGATTTCATGGCTTCAGCCATTTCTCGTCTGGGCTCATCATCGCTTCCTCATAATTCGTAGGTTCACATCTTCTACTAACAAGACAGTCAAGACAGGTTGCCGTACCACTCGGGAGGCACGCGACCTTGTCGACTGCGACGTTCGATGAGACATCGTCCTAAGCTTCATGATCCTTGTCATTACCTTCCTCTATTGTTGGTGCAAAGCGCACTGGAACAATTTCGGTCTTTGCGCTACTCTCAATTCAAGAGAAGGTTCAATAACCTCGTCTAGCTCTACTTTCCTCCCACTCACTTCTTTCGAGAGAAACTCCTTCTCAAGAAAGGAACCGTTCTTCGACAAACACTTTGCCTTCGGTTACGTGATAGAAGGTATACCCAATAGTTTCCTTAGGGTATCCTATGAAGACGCATTTCTCGCTTTGGGTTCGAGCTTGTCCCATCAACTTCTTGGCGTAAGCTTCATCCCCAAACTTTAAGCGACAACTTAGGTTTAGCACCAAACCACAGTTCATACGGTGTCGTCTCAGCAGTTTAGATGGAGCCCTATTTAAAGTGAATTCAGCGGTTTCTAATGCATAATCCCAAAATGATAGCAAATCAAGAAGAGACATCATTGATCGGACCATATCTAATAGGGTTCGATTCCGCTCGAACACACCATTCTTGTTGTGGTATTCCGTGGCGTGAGTTGTGAAACGATTCCACTTGCTTTAAGATGCGTGAGAAAATCATAACTCAAATATTCGCCCCACGATCGGATCATAGAAACTTAATCTTTCCGTTCGATGGTCCTCCACTTCATTCTGAAATTCCTTGAACTTTTCAAATGTTTGATTTATGTTTCATTAAATAGATATACCCATATCTACTTAAGTCATCGGTAAAAGTGAGGAAATAGCGATATCCACCTGGCGTCGAAACACTCATCGGTCGCATACATCGGTATGTATGATTTCCAACAAGTCCGTTGCTCGCTCCATCATCCGAGAGGGGTTTTGATCATCTTGCCCATGAGGCATGGTTCGCATGTGTCAAATGATTCAAAATCAAGAGACTCCAAAGTCCATCGAATGGAGTTTCTTCATGCGCTTTACACCAATATGACCTAGACAGCATTGCCACAAATAAGTAGTATTATCACTATCTACTTTGCATCTCTTAGCCTCAATGTTATGGATGTGTGTTTCATCCCTTCGAGATTTAGAAGAAATAAGCCATTCACAAGAGGTGCATGACCATAAAAGATGTTACTCATATAAATAGAACAACCATTATTCTCCGATTTAAATGAATAACCGTCTTGCAATAAACATGATCCGAAATAATGTTCATGCTCAACGCAGCACATAATAACATTTATTAAGCTTTAAAACTAATCCGAAGGTAAAACTAATGAGGCGTCTGACGGCCATCACATCAACTCTTGATCCGTTGCCAGCGCATCGTCACCTCATCCTCGCATAGCGCTCTATTCCGTAGCTCTGTTTGAGTTGCAAATATTAGCAACTGACGGTATCAAATACCGAGCACTACAACGAGGGCTAGTAAGGAAAACATCAATAACATGTATATCAAATATACCTTTGATGGTGCCAGCCTTCTCGTCGCTAAGTACTTGGACGATTGCGCTTCGATGACCCTTGTCCTTGCAATAGAAGCACTCGATTGTCGGCTTGGGACGGACAGCTTCTTCTCGGCGAGGGCATTGCGCTTGCCGCCCTTCTTGAAGGGCTTCTTTGCTCCTTACCTTTCTTAAAGGAGGGCTTGTTGACCATCAACACATGATTATCCTTCTTGATGTCCACTTAGCAACCTTGACTGCGAAGAGCTCGGTGATCGTGTCGTGGAACCAATCGATTATGAGTCACTACAAAACTTTTGTAGCTGGGAGGAGTGATTGCGAGAACTGTCAATCTTGAGCTCCTCCGAATCATGCATTCCGGTTTCTCAAGGCGTTGAGTGTAGCCCGACATCTTTATGGCGTGCTCACTAATGGAACTCCTTCCTCCATCTTGCGGTTAAAGAACTTCTCGAGATCTCATATCTCTCGAGCGGGCTTGAGTCGAAACATGGTTTTCGGCTCCTCGAGAATCTCAAAGGGCGGGATAGGTTTCAAAGCGATTTTGAAGCTCCGGTTCCATAGCAAACAACATGGTGCTCTTAATCACACCATAATCATCTTTCTTGCCCGATAGACAGCTTTCTCATCGGTAGCGATTGCTGAGGGGGTCACCTAACGTTTTCCCAAGGACATAGTCCTTTTGTCATGAACGAATGATTCTTAGATTGCGGAACCAATTGGTGAAGTTAGACCCATTGTTCCTAAGCTTTTCTTTCTCAGCAAAAGCGTTGAAGTTGAAGTTGGACTTGGCCATTGGATCTACTATTTGCAAGTACAATTTAGACTATGTTCATGATAAATAGTTCAACTTAATCAAATTACTAGATGAACTCCACTAAATTCAACAACCCTCAAGTTGTTTAGTGAACACGATCCAAATTCACCACACCTAATCCGATCATCACGAGAAGAGATGTGGTTTCAATGGTGGACAACAAAGTGTCGATCATATCATTCATATGACTCATGCTTAACCTTTCGGTTCTTGTGTTCGAGGCCATGTGCACATGCTAGGCTCGTCAAGTTAGACCCAAGTATTTCTGCGTGTGCAAAAGGCTTGCACCCGTTGTATGTGAGTGTAGAGTCTATAGCACCCGATCATCACGTGATGCTTGGACACGACGAACTTCATAGCAACGGTGCATACTTGGGAGAATACAGTTTTATCTTGATCTTTAAGTGAGGAATCATCTTATAATGCTACCGTCGCGATCTAAGAATAATAAGATACATAAAGGGATAAACATCACATGCATATAACTTTATGTGACATGGTATAGCCAATCCTCGCAATGATCTCCATCTTGTGCGTTCCGCATGATCTCCATCACTCCACCATGATTGCCTCCACCATGAATAGCAACTACAACTATTGCTAACTACTTAGTGATAAAGTAAAGCTATTACATGGCGTATAAGAAGTTGACTCATGTCATACACAATTATAAAGACAACCATATGGCTCCGCGGTTGTGTACTCATCGACATGCAAGTCGTGAAACATTACAAAACATGATCGCCATACATTATACACATCACATCTTGGGCCATACCATATCACGAAAACACTCCTGCAAAAACAAGTTAGGCGCCTCTACTTTGTTGTTGCATGTTTTACGTGGCTTATGGGAGTAGATGCTAAACGATTCTTACCTATGAAAAGCCACAACGGTGATATTATGGTTGCCAAACTCGGTGTTAATCCCATGACAACTATAGTGAGAGAAACGACATCCACCGGCCGCATGTGTGGTACAAGCCACACGTCAAGTGCGGAACCGGTCTCATGACGGCGTCGCGTAAGGTTGGCCTGGACCGCTTCAATCTCACTATCCGCGTCATAAGAAGAACACAAACAAGAGGCTTGCAATGAAAACATCAACGCCCGCAACAACCATGTTGCGTTCGACTCGTGAATCACATCTACGCATAGATCTAGCTCGATACCATGAAGGGTTTCGGCATAGTAAATCAAAATTTTCTACGAGCGAATAGAGGAAAGCCAAGATCTAATCTAGGAGATGCAAACAAC
The DNA here is from genome assembly GCA_030063025.1 of Avena longiglumis. Classification (NCBI taxonomy): domain Eukaryota; kingdom Viridiplantae; phylum Streptophyta; class Magnoliopsida; order Poales; family Poaceae; genus Avena; species Avena longiglumis. Next base: position 33,103,250 of record CP125978.1, read on the forward strand.
GAGAGATTGGATTACATCTTCATACCCTTGAAGATTCGCTGGCGAACGTTAAATCGGAACGTGGGTGATGTAGTCGTGCCGCTTCTCCTCCTCGCGATCCGATCCAATCTAGCACCACAAGTGGCGGTGCCTCCGTGAGATGCACGTGCGGCACCTCGGCGTCTCCTCCTTCCTCGGACCAGCGAGTATGGTGGAGAGATAGATTGGATCTACAACACGGCGTGGTGTATATGGTGGAGAATTTCTGCTGAGGCTTCGCCTACAAGCGATCGGGAGGGAGAGGAAGGCGGCCGGGGCTACTAGGGCTTGGAGGGAGGTGTGTAGTAGGGGAGGCGCACCACCCTCTATATATAGAGGCGGCCAGCCCTGCCCTCCTCCAAGCCTATCTCTAGTTTAAACAATTTAAACTCTCCTTATCTAGAAATCCTATATCTAGTTTAAACGATTTAAACTCTCCCTTATCTAGAAATCCTATCTCTAGTTTAAACGAGTTTAAACTTATCTAGATCGGCTGGGCCCTATGGGGCCTTGTGACCCTGGCCCAATGCGGCAGGACACTCCCTCATAGGCACATGCCCCTCCCGGAAGGTGGGGCCACGTTGGTCCCCTTCCGGAAGGTTCTAGAAGCTTCGGTACAATACCGATTAACCGGAACAATTCGAACTCCAAAAATTGCAATTGCCTTATATGAATCTTATTCTCCGGACCATTCCAGAACCTCTCATGATGTCCCGGATCCCATCCGAGACTCAAAAAAAAATTCATAAACCAATTATCCAATCTATCCTAGCGTCGAGATACGTTAAGTGTGTGACCCTGCGGGTTCGAGAATATGCAGACATGATCTTCTATCAATAATCAACGCCGTGCAGGCACCCATATTGACTCCCACATTCATCGATGATCATATCGGATGAACCACGATGCGATTCAATCAATCCCATATATATATTCCCTTCGTCTCGCGATATTTTACTTGCGAGATTCGATCGTCGATCATCATACCTAGTTCAATCTCGTTCACAGCAAGTACTTTACTCTTTCCGTAATCCGATATCACTTTGTGATTAACTCCTTAACCACATGCTTGCAAGCGGTGTTGATATCGATTACCGAGTGGGCCCGAAGTATATCTCTCCGACTTGGGAGGGACAAATTCCATCTCGATACATACAACCCAGCAGATACTTTCCGATCACCTGAGAGACACCTTTATGATCACCCTCTCATAGGATGACGTTTGATGACCTCAAAGCTTTCTTAGATACCGAGTTGCATTATCTCATGGTCTAAGGAATACAATATTTGACATAGGAAAAGCTTCACAAAGACGAACATGCTGACACGATCTAATTGCTCTGCTTTGTTTGGGTCTATCCACCATATCATTCTCCCAATGATATGATCTCATTATCAATTGACAACTCATGTCTATGGTTAGGAAACCTTAACCATCATTGATCAATGAGCTAGTCCATAGAGGCGTACTAGGGACACGGTGTTGTTCACAAACCACACAATTATTAAAGTTTCCGCTTAATACAATTCTAGCATGGAATATAAACTTTATCATGAACAAGAATTATAATAATAACATCTTTATTATTGCCTCTAGGGCCTAATTCCAACAGTTTGACTTTTCAAACTAGTATTTGATTAAACCCTTTATTTTGTTCAGCGATGAAACCTAGTACATGATGCAATCATTCCAACTTGATATGACACATTCATGTACCCTTCCCCTCCGGAGTGCCAGACATTCCGGAACCTTCTAGAACATTCCCGATGAAAACACCGGAACCATTCTCCAACCCCGAAACAGGACTTTCCTTATAGGAATCTTATTCTCCGGACCATTCCGGATCTCCTCGTGATATCCCGGATCTCATCCGAGACTCCGAACAACATTCGGTCTCTTACTCATCATTCCATAACTACTCAAACAACGTTGAATCCTTAAGTGTGTCTCCCTACGGTTCGTGAATTATGCGGACATGATTGAGACACTTCTCCGAACAATAACCAATAGAGGAATCTGGAAATTCATATGGCTCCCACATATTTCTACGATTACTTCGCGATCGAATGAACCACTTGCATACGATACCAATTTCCCTTTGTCTCACGATAGTTTACCTATCCGAGGTTATGATCGTCGGTATCTCTGCATACCTAGTTCAACCTCGTTACTGATAAGTACTCTTTTCTCGTTCCCGTGATATGTGATCCCTTGTGAGCCAGTCACATGCTTGCAAGATAATTGGATGACATTTCACCGAGAGCCCAGTATATCTATCTGTCATATGGATGGACAAATCCTCTTGATCCATGTGTCTCAACCAATACTTTCCGAACACTCAATGCCACCTTTATAGCCACCCGATTCACGGTGTGGTGTTTGATGTCATCAAAGCATCCTTCCGGTGAAGGTGATAAGCATGATCTCATGGTCGAAGGAATTAGGTTACTATGTATCAGAAAGCATATAGCAATTGAACTATTAAAATGACTTGATCTTTATGCTACGCTTATCTATAGGAGTATGTCCACCATATAATTCTCCTAATGATATGATATTGTTGTTAATAACATCTCAATGTTCATTATAGGGAAACCACAATCATTTATTAACCAACAAGCTAGTATTATAAAGAGGCTTTACTAGGGACTCTATTTTAGTTTAAAAATCACACAAGTATTAATGTTTCCTTGTTAATACTATTATAGCATGAATGTAAACATTTATCATAAACACAAAGATATAATAATAACTACATTTATTATTGCCTCTAGGGCATATCTCCAACAAAGAGTTACTCTCATTAGAAGGTAGGCATGGGTAGATCCATTCTTCCTCCTTTTGTTCATCACTCTCCCCCTCCTTTTCATCTCCATACCACTGTTTAGCACCTTCTGCTCCTCGTTGGGATCGACACTCCTATTTATCGAAAGTACTATGATACACCCCCTATACTTGTGGGTCATCAAGACTATTTTCTCAGCGCCTTGTTGGGAGTGAAGCGCTATTTAAGAGTGGAACTGGTAAAGGAAAATTCTACTATGAGTATTTCTTTTGTTACTTCTTGTTACTTTGTTTCCAATATGGATAACCCACTTGGTTTTCTGTTTGGGAAAACTACTACCACTGCTAGGGTAGTAGATGAACCACCACCTGTTGAGATAGATCCTTTTAAGATACCTACAAGTATTGTTGATCGTGTTATGGATAATTATTATTTTAGGGATAGAACTGTCCATCCTGGTGATCATTTGCTCTTTTATCCATGAATTATGCGGGTTGTTTAAGTATGCAGGTATCACAACTGAACATGTGAAGAAGAAGTTACTCTCTATATCCTTTCAAGGGAGAGCCGAAGAATGGTATAAGCTGCTGAAGAATGGACGATCCATGGAATGGGAGGAGATGACACCTCTCTTTTATTCTAAATTTTATCCTCCCAGTGAGATTCATAAGGATAGAAATCTGATATATAACTTTTGGCCTCGTGATGGAGAAAGTATAGCTCAAGCTTGGGGGAGATTGAAGTTACTAATGCTTAAATGTCCTATTCATGAACTCCCTATCAAATATATTATCAATTACTTTTATGCTAGGCTTTCTCTTCATGATAAAGATTTACTAGATGCTTCTTGTGCTGGATCATTCACACGTATGAAGGAATAAGCTAAATGGGATCTACTGGACCGTATTCAAGAAAACACTGAAGCTTCGGAGAATGACAAAGGAAGAAAGTCAGGTATAAACTATGATTATGAATGCATTAAATCTTTTATGGGAACGGACGACTTCCATGATATTAGCAATGAGTTTGGTCTTGATCCTCAAGTTCTTGCAAAATGTTTTAATGCCTTTGCCTATTATATTGAAATTCCCAAGAAAGAGTGGGACAAGTACCGTGCTCCTTATAAAGATATTGTCACCCACGTTCCTGCTAGCACAGAGGTTTGTACTGTTGATTCTATTTTGACTGAACCTTATGTGGAGAAAATCCCTTTTCCTGCTAAGGTAAGGGAACATTCCATTATAGCTAATGTGGTTAGCATAAGTGCAAAGAAAACTGTGGAGCCTGATGAGCTCATTGATATTGCGCATGTGGTAGCTATTGTGAAAGATCTTGTCACTAGAAATATAGAGGATGAGCATATTGTCTTCTGTGAAGACGCTGCTAATATTGTTTCTCATCCTAAAAAAGCTAGAAAAGCTAGCTTCCCGGTGCTTTCTATTAGAATTGGTAATCATAGCTATTATGGTTTATGTGATATTGGTGCTAGTTCTAGTGCTATTCCTTATGAGCTTTACAGGGAAATTATGCATGAAATTGGTCCTTGTGAGCTTCAAGACATTGATGTGGTTATTCACCTTGCCAATAGAGAACAAGTTTGCCCCATTGGCATTGTAAGAGATGTGGTGGTCCATTGTGGTAAGATTAAATATCCTGCTGATTTTCTAGTAGTTGGTAAAGAAGCTAGTAAAACCTATCATATTATCTTTGGTAGACCCTTCCTGAATACTTGTGGGGCTATTATAGATTGTAGGAAGGAAAAAGTTTCGACTAAGTTTGATGGAGAATCTTATGAGTTTAATTTTTCCAAATTTGCCAAAGCTCCTTATGAAAAAGAACTGCCTAATGATGATTTCGGGATTGAACACTTTTCTGCTATTTCTCTTGCTCCTAACAATGCCTTGCAGCAGTTTATGGAAGATCATGAAAGAGATGTCTTCATGAAGGAAAGAAATGAGATTGACGAGGTTTTCCTTCGTCAGCCTGAGTTACTTAAGCATAATCTACCTGTGGAAGATTTTGGTACCACACTACCACCTAAAGAGGACCTTGTTTTCGAATTAAAACCTTTACCTGATGATCTTAAATATGCTTATCTTGACAATAAGAAAGTGTATCCTGTTATTATTAGTTCTAAACTTTCAGGAAAGGAAGAAGAAAGGTTATTGGAAGTGTTCAAGAAACACCAAGGAGCTATGGGTTATATGTAACATCCCTAAAAATCATGTTTTCAAAGCTTTGCATATCATCCATGCATGCATATTCATTTAGAGTTCAATTTCAAACTCTTTTGAAAGAAACAGAAACTTTGGGTGCTATTATTTCATGTGAGCAAGCTTTGATTCAATGCCACTCTCTAGTGAGGGAATATTTGTTTTGGAACCATTGTTTTGAGTCATAGGATTGGTAGGTTGAGTTCCAAGCTTGGACAAAATTTTCTAAACAAAATTTGGTATTAAAACCATTTTCAAATCTTTATCAAATCATGTGCTAAGGCACTGTTTATTTTGAATTTTCAAAAGGACCAAGCAAGTCTAATGAGACAGCATGGTTTTATATTCAAAAGTATGCAGGTTACACTTTACAAAAAATCCAAAAAGATTTGGAATTCAAATGCTTTTGAATTTGTTTGAAAAAGATTCCTGAAAATTGATTTGGAAAAAGAAAAGGCACTAGTGGAAAAATGGCCTATAGTCCCGGTCTGTAAGGGCTTTAGTCCCGATTTTGCATCCGGGACTGCGAAATCGGGACTAAAGGCCCCTATCTTTAGTCCCCGTTTGTTATACGGCCCTATCTAAAAATCGGGACCGCATGGCCCATTTTTTTCATTGGTGGGACGAATGATCTTTAGTCCCGGGTCGTAATACGGCCCTGGACTAAAGATATTTTTTTCATTTTTTTTATTTTTTTTCATTTTTTTTCAATTTTTTTCTTCAACTTTTGAATTGTTTGACTCGTAATCCTCTCATTTGGAACATTTTTAGTACTAAGTATGTTTTATATTAGGTCAAATTACACTTGTGGTCAAACTTCCCGTTCGGTCACCCATCCTAACACTACTCCACCCTCAGCACGCTTAACTTCTCTGTTCCATCAGATGTCCTTGCGCGAAGCCCATTTGTACCTTGTTGTCAACACTATCATACCAATCCTATTAGCCCATATCAATATGCCATACATCTTTATTTTTTGAAATTACAAACAAATATTTTAGTAAACAACAATAAATAAGTGATAATAATATTTTAATCAAATGAAAGTAAAAAACTAAATAAAATAATATTTTATTCATTTTTTGCTATTTATTCATTTAATATGGCATAAATAATATCTTTATATCTGTAAATCGAAATTCGACAAATAATATATCCATAATTATTAGAAAAATGTGAGGAATCCAAATATAGAATAAATAAAATTGCAAAAAAAATCATTTTTATATAACTTTTTTTCCTTTTCGAATTTAAAAAATCTAAAATAATCCATAACGGCCGTTGAAATCAAACTCATAATTTTTTCCGCACATTTTGATAGGTTGTACATTTCTTTACGCAAAAGTAATAGCCATTTTAAATTTTTCTGCCGCGGCCCGCACCCTTTAGTCCCGGGCCGTATTATGACCCGGGACTAAAGGGTACTGCCCGTGCCCGAACCCCTTTAGTCCCGGGCCGTATCACGACCCGGGACTAAAGGTCCAAAACAACCCGGGACTAAAGATTCCTCGGGCTTCCAGCCACCAAAAACGGTACGAACCGGGACTAGTGCTCATACTAGTCCCGATCCGTAACAAATCGGGACTAGTGTTGGACTCTGGACCGAACCGAAGAACCTTTTTCTACTAGTGAGGGATTGGAAATAGAACTGGGCCTGGCGCCAGCTTTTCAGCCCAACAACCAAAACAGCCCACCCGGGCCACTCCTCTCTATGTCTTTCCTCACTAGCGCAGAACCCACCACCCCACGCTGACTACTGGGCCCCGTCCACGTCACCGTCGTCTTCCCCAAATCCCGCGAAGAACACGTCGTCGCTGCCGTTGCTGGCGTTGATCGCGCGGCGTAATTGCCATTGATTCTGCAGGCGTTTCCTGCCGAGCCCTTGCCTACTTAAACCCCTCCGCACCGCGAGTCTTTCCCCTCACTCGGCACCCCCACTCCGCCACCAGGCTGCCGGCAATTCGAGCTGCAACACCGCTGCCCGACGCACTCCGGAGACCTATTCCAGTGAACCCCTTGGTCCCCTTCACCTCTCGTTCGTACGAGCTTGCCTGTCTTTCCCGTGCGCATCTTCTCACACTTTCGGTTTGCTCTATAACACCCCAGGTCGTCGTCTCCGTCGAGCCCCGCGAATGACCGAAGCGCTGCCCGACTCCGACGAACAATCACGGTAAAACCAGACCGCCCCTTGACCCCTAGTTCATACGACTGTGTTCGCCTCACCTATGTGCATATCCTAATTCCATTCGTTCATCTTATTGCGCCGTAGAATGTCGCCTCCATATCCGGCAGTGAACACCTGACGCCACACACAACTTCGACGAGCCCCAAAGACCTCCACGGTGCGCCCCTTCGCCAACGAAGACCACCTCGAGCACCAGCGTCATCACGCGAACTCGGTGAGCTATTCCACTGCCTCCCTCGCTTCCTGTATTGACGGCAACATCACCGCCCAAGCGCCGCTACCAGCCACCGTTGCACGCCGCCCATCTTTGGCCAAACGCTTGTGCGCCGTTGGATCTTGATCTGATGCGTAGAATTAGATCACTTAGTGAAGCGGTAAGTTTAGATCTGAGCCGTGCGATGCACTTTTAATCTAACGATTCATAAAGCCTGATCCACGCGAAACGGTATCAACCAATCAGGGAGCACCGCGTGGCTAGTTCTTTGTTTTAAAAACAGAATTTAGATCTATTAGTGATTCAAAATTGTAAAATTCATAACTTTTGATTCCCACGTTCAAATTTTGCAAATTTTATATCATTGGAATCAGGAGAGAAAATCCTATCTTTTTATGCAATGTGTTTAATGTTTTGCCTCTGTAGATATGGTTGTTTTGCAGAAACTTGTGTATGCTTATTTTGGATATAGAAATTATTTGAAAAATGTTAAAAAAAATCAAATAAGGTCCATTTTGAGTATATTGGACTTGTTTATGTTTTAGTACTGTTTACTTATCTTGTTTTGTGTAGAAAAATCATCACATGGCATTTGCATGCATTCATATATTTTTGTTTGTATATTTTGATATGTGATTTTGGTGCCATTATTTTATGTGTAGATTTTGGTGCAAATAGTGATTGTGATTGTGATTGTGAAGATTGTTGCTACTCCCCAAACTACCAAGGCAAGTGGTGCTTCATGATTTTATTCCTATATTTTTCAACTATGCACTAGAAATATTTTTTATAGGACTTGGATGAATATTTTGATCTATATGCTATGCTTGGGAAATCCTAGTAGTGGTAGAATTGCTAGAAACTTCTCTAAGTTAAGATTCTTACCATTACCATGCTTAGCCTAGCTAGTAACAACTAAGGATGGTTATATATTCATGTTATGTGAAAATATTTCTAAGTCTTTGGACTTGTGTTTTTGCTTAATAAAACAACTAAGTGAATGAAACACCTGGGTGGAATGGAAAGAATGGTTTGTGTTGAGTGGTTATACAAGGCCCATTTCTATGGTTACCTTGTGTATCTCACTTGTGGAAAGCCACCCAGGAACAAAGGGATTTGAGATGACAAATGTAAGAAGCTTCTAGTGCAGCCACATGGCAATATGGGCTCTGCCTGGATCATATAGGTTGCAATAACTTAGCCATTTGGACAGTTGGTGGTAGTGGGATGATAGGTTGGAACGCGTCCATTTGGTCTAAGGGAAAGCTTCTGAAAGGTCCTGTCTTGGTGAAAATCAAGTCTTGTGGGGAAGTGCACAACCTCTGCACATGGAAGAATCTAAGTACTTAGCCATGTCCCTGGTATTGGACAACTTGAGCATCAAGACATGGAAGCTATCAAGAATCTCCTCATCCCAATTTCTAAGTTAAAACTTGTGGTTGAACAAGGGTGAAGGTACACCAATTTCTATTGGTGTTTCGTTGGGAAAGGTTTTGTCAAAGAAAAACTTAGTGTTTTCAACTAATAGGAAAAACCTATTTTGAGCAAAGCAAGCCTAAGCTACACTTAGCCAAATGCATGTAGTGTCTAGATGCTAATATTCTACTAAGGTATCACTTGCCAATACTATTCCAAATGTATTGACCCACTGTGGCTGTAACTTGTGATGTTGCAGGTTATTCTGATGATGATTAGGGGTTATGAGTCTACACTCAACATGCTTGCCTGTGGCACATGAAGATGAAGACTTATTTATCTTATTGTATATTTGAACTCTTGTATTAGGCCTGTGGCCATGGAGTTGTAAAAGACTATGTTTGTCTCTGGAATGATATGTAATAATGACCTTTGTTTCTGTGTACTTCATCTTAAACTATGGATGCTAGCATTGATCCAGGGACTAGCATTGCAATCACAGGGATCCTTACCTTTATAAAGGGAGGGATCTTACAGATGGTATCAGAGAACTGTGTTGACTGTAGGATTATGACCCTATGATTGGATTAGAAACCACTATGGAAAAAATTTCAACAATTTCCACACTTGTCCTTTTCTTATCATAAACTTTTCTAATTCTTCTTTCTCATCTCTATTTGTAGATGAACTCCATCAACGAAGCTGTAAGGAAGGGACCACTCAGGACCATGACCCTGGAGTGTGAGACAGAATTCCCCAAGGCTCTCAAGGACCTCATGGTCGCCATGGGAATACATGGTGCAACTGTGTACAAAGGTTTTCCCGTGATGGATGAAGGAGTTGAGTACTGGTGGGTGCAACTTCACTTGTATAAAAACAAGGAAGACAACCACAAGGAATCAGGATTCTGCATGGTTACCAACTCAGTGATGCACACCACATTCTTTGACTCTGAAAGGAATGCAGCTTGGAAGGCCATCAAGGAGCTTGGTGATAGACTCAAGTGCAGAATGCTAAACAACCAAAATGACCTTAGCGAAGAAAAGAAGCATACCCAAGAGTTAGAGGCTACCAACCAACGTTTAAAAGAGGACATCATAGACTGAGCAATGGAGTCATGTGATCAGGATCGACAGATTGCCTCTAGGGATGCCTTGTTAGCCAACTTGGCAAGTGAGATGGGATTGTAACGTATTTCTGTAGTTGGACCACCACACTTATCATTTTATTTCCCAAAAATGTTGTTTAAAATAAGTTGAACCTTGGATGCTTGTAATGGATTTATGTATGCCATGACTTGTGTGTTGTGATTGCCAAAGATATGCATGTGATGCCTTGTCTCGTGATTTATCTTTAATTGTGTTGATTCTAACCTTTTCTATCTTATAAAATAGATGCCTAATGTTACTATCAGCATGGCTGAAGAGTTCAAGGGAACTCGATTTGGCACTCGTCTTATTGAGCTCACTGGTCTGCTCAATCTTCCGCTTCCTAGCATCATGGTGCTCCCCCTCACCAAGTTTGAGAGGAAAGACCTTTGGGGCTTCAAGGTTATCATCCATGACGCCAGACTGAGCCTACTACGGAGGCAATCATCTTCAAGTTTATGCATGCCGACAGGGAGAGAGGCCTAGAGGTAGTCATGCAGGATTTACTTGCGCGTCTGTTAGGGATACACTCTCGGGAGATTAGAGGTACTCACTTCCACGCCTTCGGAATACGCGACGAGGATGGTGAGGCTATTGAGTTTGAGGATTCTTCTAGGGAGATGGCAGATCCGATTCGTCTATACCTCCAGGACCTAGAGGTTCTTCTTAGGCACCTAGATACTGATAGGACCAACGCCAGGCTTAGCAATGACGAGCTCCAGGTGCAGCTTCGGGAGAAGGACAAGCTCTTCGCGGAGCAAGATGAGATAGTCAAGGAAATGGAGGCCAAGTTCGAGAGTCAGGATAGAAACTTCAAGAGTCAAGAGAAAAGAGTCCAAGAGAGGAACAAGAGGATTCGAGAGATGACTGCAGAACTAGAGGCCAAGGACTTCGAGCTCGAGCATCAACAGGGTGTGATTGAGAGACTTCGTTCACAGAAGAGGGCTCTCAAGTCCAATATAGAGGCCTTGACTACCATTGTCGAGGAATACAAGACCGCTATGGAGAATGCAGGTCTTACACTTGTTGATGAGGAGGTTCATGCAGAGGAGTAGTGATGACTACTCATTTACCTATCATTTACCATGCTTATGATTATTGAGTCGCAATGACCATCCAACATGTGGATGGCTTGCTATTGGTGTGTTTACTTTTCAAACTTGTTGTTATGTCATTGAACCTTCTGACTTTTGATTGCTTGTTTTGGTGATTGTTTATGTGATGTATTGTGCATGTTAAGCATATATGGGTATCTCATTCTTATCCTTATGAAACTACAGATGCCTCCTCGACGTGCCAACCCCAACCCGAACAACAACAATGTCACCCCAGAGATGCAGCAGCTGATGACAGCACAAGCATAGCTGATGCAAATGATGACAACTTTCATGCAGAATCAGAACAACAACAATAACAACAACAACAATAACAACAACAACAATAATAACAATCCACCAGGTTTTGACATGCTTACCAGATTCTTAAGACTGAGGCCTGCTAAGTTCTCAGGAACTACTGATCCCATGGTGGCCAATGACTGGCTACGCTCAGTGAACAAGGATTTGGTAATCGTTGGCTGTACTGATGAAGAGAAAGTCAGGTTTGCAGCAAACTTGTTGGAAGGACCAGCAGCTACTTGGTGGGATAACTTCCAGATCACCACTCCCATTAAGGATGTGACATGGGCTATCTTTGAAGATGGTTTCCGTACTGCTCACATCTCATTTGGAGTGATGAGTTTGAAGAAGAAGGAATTTAATAACTTGAAGCAGCGCCACTGCAGCGTGGCTGAATATATTGAGGAGTTCAACAATCTGGCGCGTTATGCCCCGAATGAAGTTGACACTGATGCTAAGAGGAAAGAGAAGTTCCTCGAAGGATTGAACGATGAACTGAACCTGCAGCTGTCTATGGCCTATGTCCCCACTTATCAGTCTCTTTGTGACAAGGCTGCCATCTTGGAGAGCAAGATGAAACAGGTTGAAAGCAGGAAGAGGAAACACTCTGACAAGCACAGCTCGGGATCGTCTCTGGCGTTCCCATTATGATGATAGTGGGAGTTCTGGATCCCACAAGCATGGAAAGTACAACAACCACCACAACCACAACCGTCATCATGACAACAAGCATCACCGTAGTCATGACAATGACAAGTACAAGAATCACAAGAGTGGATACAAGAACCACCACAATGGAAGTGGAAGTGGTAGTGGAAGCCAGCCTGTCAAGAAGGATCTTAGTCAGGTTGAATGTTTTAAGTTTAAGAAGATGGGGAATTATGCAAATGAATGCCCAGAAAAGAAAGTTGAAGGAACCAACAAGCCCAACCCTTTCCAAAAGGGACAAGTGAACCACATTAATATGGAGGAAATCTATGAGGAACCTGATGCTGTTGCTGGTAAGTTCAAACTCAATTCTGTTCCAGCATTTGTTCTCTTTGATAGTGGCGCATCTCATTCATTCATATCAAGAGCATTTGTTGAAAGAAATGAACTACCAGTAGAAACTATTGGGTGTCCTATAAAAGTAAGTTCTCCTGGCGGAGAAATGATAGTGAACTCAGGATGTCATGATCTAGTCATAGAGTTTGGGAAGTATAAGTTTCCCGTTAATCTGATAATCCTAAATTCCCAAGGATTGGATGTCATATTGGGAATGGACTGGATGACCAAGCACAAAGGATTACTAGATTGTGCCAACCATACTGTCACACTCACAACTCCAAAAAACAAAAGGATTAGATTCAAGACTAACTTTGAACCGAAAGGGAGTAAGCTAAATTCTCTTAAGGGGGTTAGCATAGACAGTGTGCCAATTGTGAGTGAATATCTGGATGTGTTTCCGGAAGAATTGTCAGGAATACCACCAGATAGAGATGTGGAGTTTCTTATTGTAACACCCTCAGAATCGGACCTATGCAAGTTTGAGCAAAATTCGCCTAACCCGCATAGAAACGATTCAAAGGTGCCCACCAGGCACTTTCGTGCGGGTGGAAAACGAAGTAATAACATTACACAACAGTCCTCGATGGGACCCACAGAACAGATATAAATAACAGCGACTCATAGAGTCAAGAATACAGATATATTATACAAAGATCCAAATCACCTTGAAAACGGTAGAGCGTCCGACTACGGACAAGAAGCAAATGGGGCTAAGAGCCCTGAAGAATAACCAATGGCGTCCATAACCTGCCAGCCAAGCCGGAAGGGTAACCACCTTCTTGGCGTCGATCTCAAAACCTGCTTAAACAAAAAGGTGCCGACAAAGGCAAAGGAAAAAAGAAGGCGTCGATCTCGAGGCCGACAGCGAGGCTAGAATTGGCGGTCCTCGCCTACATAGGTATGGTGGATCAAGCGGCAGCAGATGCACTAAACAACCTATAGAGACTCGATACAACCGCGGAAATCGGAGGGTAAGAAAGACCTATTCGGATCCAACCTGATACTAGCATCAAACAAACCCATCCTGGTGTTTCCCCCTCGATACCAAACGAGGAAGTCAACCGAGGAACTCACACAGTTGGCAGTTTTACTTATTCAGTTATAGTTGCGGCACTTTACTAGTCAAGTTTAGATAATCGTCCTGATAAAGTAAGCAGTGGGCACTTTTAGTTAACCATTCCGTTATAGTGGCAGCACTTACTAGTCAGATACATTTAACATGAGATAACCCATAAACCCATCAGTTGTTGGTACTTTTATTCAGCCATTTCCGTTGTAGTTGCAAGATTTACTAGTCAGGTACAATTGTCGCACGCGACAACCAAACAAGCAATTGTGGGCAGTATTAATTAGCCATTCCATTATAGTGAAGCTGATTACTAGTCATTATAAGTCAAATTTATAGCAGTAAACTTTAGTTATGCTTGTCTATGATCGAGATACTGTGCTCCAAGTCGTCCATAACCGCGGACACGGCTTTCAGAAAGTTTTAACCCGGCCGGGGTGCACAAATAGCAACACACACACGATCAACCTCGGAAAAACCAAATCAAAACCCAACGAGGTCTCACGACAGAGCAATCACAAGATTCAGAAATATTTCAGGGGGCCACCCCTTTGAGTAGATCCCGCAACGGAGTAAGCAAGCTCCGAGACGGACTCAAGGTTTGCGTCAATGGCTGTAAGCGACTGGGAACCCGAAAGTGTGGCTGGGCTTGTCGATACCGCGTAATCACTCCGCTTACCTAAGCGATGCAGTGCTCCTCGCACAATCGTAAATAAAGCAAAGTAGCATGGCATAAGTGCAGATCGTAAATAAAACCTCAAACTAGTTTGTGGCCCCAAGAAATAAGACGGAATCAAGCTCGCTAAGGGGGCCCATACTCTCCATATGTGGATAGCGCGATAAATCAAGGAACAATTATCAAGTACTCGGGTCCTACGGGACACAAGGGGCGTTCGAAACCAAATGTTATCTATCACCGATGCCTCGCTTATTTCAATTTTAGTTGTTAACAAATTAAAGTGATCAATAAGTAAAACTAGGATCATCTCCAACATCAGCATGCGGCAATACATCAGCAACCGTGGCATATGACGACACACATCAGCACTTGAGCAAGCAACTACGGCGCGCAAGTCCAACTTACTACCAAACAACAGGTAATAGGATGTGTCCAAGGCAATATAAGGCTGCAAGGTATATCACTGGTACGGAAACTAAAGCATCGCAACACAGATAGCAAATAGATCAACAGGAGGGAATAAAGACTATAAAAGTAAGATAGGTAGAAAGGTGGGGATGCTCGCCTGAAAACATTGTCGAAGGTTCACCCTAAGATCGGGGCGAAGCTCACATCAACTCAACGGCCTTATCCGCGAAGAAGCAAAACACTAGAATAAACACCGGATGCACTATTTAATAAAACGGCAGAAGATCGGCATGATGCATGTATGATGGATGACATGGCAAATATGCGATGCAACTAGGTCAAATTAACGGGCAAGGGGTCCCGGCAATTAATATATGGTTCAAGTTGTTTAAACCCCCGCATATTAGATGTTGTTTTAGCATGGCAAAAGATAGCATCGGATTCGCTACACAAATTTAAATGAGGCCGATATGAGACTAGATTTGCCCGCATATGGGCCCCATGTTTAATTATTAGGTGAATCGACATAAGGCCCCCAAACCACAGACAAGCATGCATGCAAGTATGGCAGTTAAAGATGCAACAAGTATATATCATTTATAGAATAGGGTTGTCGAGGAAAAGGGTCACACATTAGGGGTCTCGACGATCTTGGGGTTTCCGGGGTTCGGGGTTGGTCTCGGGGTTCAGGGTTCGACGGTCCGGGGTTCGGTCTCGGCGGCTCGTTCTCGGATAGCGGGGTAGGTCTTGGATATCGGGGGATAGATCTTGTCGCGTCCGGGCGGCAGGACTTGGGTCTGTGTCGGACGCGTCGGACACTTCCAGGTTGGGGTTGTTCTTGTCGCATGCAGATCTTGTCGGGTCCCACGGGGTCGGTCTTGCCAATGCGAGGGTCTTGTCGGGACCTCGAGTCGGGTCGTCTTGGTGCCCGGGGTGCAGTGCTTGGCGTTCTGCGTCGGATCCCTGTCGGAGGTCTTGGCGCTTCGGATCGTCTTCGGTCCGCGAAGGATATCTTGTCGCCATCCATGGCACGGCTTCGAACTGGTGGAGATCTTGTTGGGGGGAACTTGGAGTTGCGGGGTCCGATTGCCGGCGTCGAACTTGTCGGTTGGCCTGTTCTTCGGAAGATCTTGGCATCGGATGGTCCTTGTGGGAGTACTTGTCGACTATCTGTACTGCCAAGGGTGAGGTTCTTGCACACTTGCCAGCTCTGTTCATCGGGGGAACACGAACACCACATCCTCTCGTTTTATCCTGACGGGAGCCGAACGGCAACACGCTGCAGGCTCACTGAGAACGTGGCCTGCAGGAGGTCGACGACGGTTGCTAGGCGACGAACGGAGGCTGGCCGGAGGAGGAGGCACCGGGCGGCGGCAGGGCTTGACGTGCGGCAGAGTGATCGAGCTTCTCGCGGAACTTGACGGCGGGCAGGGGACGCGGAGCTAGGCCGGGGTGGACCGGCGGCGTCGCGCTTCAAGGCTGGCCAGTGAGCGCCAGGGGAGCGAGGCGGCGGAGGGAGCACGCGGGGTCGACGGAGGCGAGGCCGCTGATCGGACCAGCGAGCAATGTGGCGGCCTGGCAAGCAAGAGAGAGAGCGAGGGAGCGGGAGGCGGCAGTGGAAGCGCGGGCGAGGGTCTGCGATAATGCCGAGTGCGGCCAGGCGGCAGCGGCGCGAGCTCGGCCGCGGAGAAGCGACGCGAGGAGGCGGGCCATGGGAGCTCGATGGGCGGAGGCCGGAGAGCCAGCGGCCAGGGAGAGGGAGCGGCGGCGCTAGGGAGGGGTGAGGCGAGGCGGAGGGTCGCGAGGGAGGCGAGCTTGGCGGTGGACCGAGGGAGCAGGCGGCGGCGACGGAGAAGAGAGAGGCGTGGTGGCCGAGCAGGCGGGGGAGGTTTGGGCAGCGAGGTGGGAGAAGGGCAACGGGGTGGGGCGGTCGGGTGGTGGGCCAGGCGTCAGGGGTGGTGGTTGACCAGGGGGATCCCGATCGGGGCAGGTGGGATGGTTGGACCGCGTGGGGAGGCTGGGGCTGCCGGGCCCAGCGGCCAGGGAGGGAGCGGGTCGGTGCGTGCGTGGTGGGGGTTTGGCAGCGTGTAGTGCGTGTGTGCTTGTGCTGCTGGGGTGGGTGTGTGTTTGAGAGAGAGAGGTGGAGAGAGGGAGGAGGGGTGAGGCTGGTGGGATTAGGTGGCAGATTTTTAGTGGTGGGGGGTGTGGGGAGAGGTGAGGTGGCGAGAGGGGGTTGGTTGGGATGATGTGGAGGGGGGTGGCTGGGTAGGTTAGTTGGTGAGCTTAGGATTAGAAGGGCAGGTGTAGGTGGACCGTTTAGAAAATGGGGGTGGTCGTTCGGGTCGATTCGGCCCGTTCGACTGCCCCCGCTAAAAACAATTGAACTTTTTATTTGATTTAGACGGGCCGTGTGCAAACCGATAGCGGCAAAACAAAATATTCCGGGACCCGGTTTGATATTTGAATTAAGATGAGGCGTTTGGAGAACAAATCGGGCGTTTAAATTAGTTTTATGCAAACAATGCATGATGATGACGATGCAATGCACAAATTCAACGCGATTTTCTAGTAGTGGTTTTTGGGATGCCACAATTCGACACCACTAACAATGGATCTCGCCTCGAGATCCGCCTCATGTCTTGGAAGGAAGGTCGGCGAAGTCTTCGCGCTTCGTGTAGATATTCGCGACACCACTAACAAGAGGTCGTTGTTCCTGTTCGTCAACACTCCGGAAAACAACGGACGAAGTTAAAGGTAAGGCCACCTCTAACTTCCATGGAAGGAGTAAAATTGCATCGGTCCACTATTCAATATACCGAGCAAATGATAAGAGTAGTGGTATGGTCGCGACTCCATCCCGCACTCAAAGCATTACTCTGTACGAATAGATGATTATGCAACCAACCCTGATTCAGATCAAGATCTCGACAAGCGAGGTTCGAGAACAGGTGATGCGGACTACGCCGGATCTCAGCGTAGAGGATGTCGTTGCGTCGGAAAACACCGGATAACACAAACAGGGAACAAAGAAGGGTACCACAGACGAAGGATTCCTCGGCAGCATGAACACCGGACGTAGCAACACCGTTATCACAGGAGGAAGCGAAACCCTGAAGGTACGACGGAAACCCAACCACGAGAATTCCTGGACTAGAAGAAAGAGAAGAGAGCGGATTCAAAACACGTCGAGATAAGAGGGGATCAGCAGAAGGGTAAGGAGTAAAATCAGACCTATTCAGAACTATCCAACCGATTTTCAAAAAATAGTTTTGACACCCTACTTCGGCCGTTAGCTAGGTTATCCTACAGGCTGGACTTGTGGGGTATCATAGCTGAGCTCGATACCACTCAGTAACACCTCGATCGGACCTATGCAAGTTTGAGCAAAATTCGCCTAACCCGCATAGAAACGATTCAAAGGTGCCCACCAGCACTTTCGTGCGGTGGAAAAGCGTAATAACATTACACAACAGTCCTCGATGGGACCCACAGAGAGATATAAATAACGACTCATAGAGTCAAGAATACGATATATTATACAAAGATCCAAATCACCTTGAAAGCGGTAGAGCGTCCGACTACGGACAAGAAGCAAATGGGGCTAAGAGCCCCAAGAATAACCAATGGCATCCATAACTCGCCTGGCCAAGCGGAAGGGTAACCCCGCTAACGGCGTCGATCTCAAAACCTGCTTAAACAAAGGGTGCCGACAAAGGGCAAAGGAAAAAGAAGGAGCGTCAAGATCTTGAGGCCAAGACACGGCGAGGCTAGAATTCGGCGGTCCTCGCCTACATAGGTATGGTGGATCAAGCGGCGGCGGCGATGCACTAAACAACCTATAGAGACTCGATACAACCGGCGGAAATCGGAGGGTAAGAAAGACCTATTCGGATCCAACTCGATACTAGCATCAAACAAACCCATCTGGTGTTTCCCTCGATACCAAACGAGGAAGTCAACCGAGGAACTCACACGGTTGGCGTTTACTTATTCGATTATAGTTGCGGCACTTTACTAGTCAAGTTTAGATAATCGTCGATAAAGTAAGCGTGGGCACTTTTAGTTAACCATTCCGTTATAGTGGCAGCTTACTAGTCGATACATTTAACATGAGATAACCCATAAACCCATCATTGTTGGTACTTTTATTCAGCCATTTCCGTTGTAGTTGCAAGATTTACTAGTCGTACAATTGTCGCGACAACCAAACAAGCAATTGTGGGCGTATTAATTAGCCATTCCATTATAGTGAAGCTGATTACTAGTCATTATAAGTCAAATTTATAGTAAACTTTAGTTATGCTTGTCTATGATCGAGATCATGCTCCAAGTCGTCCATAACCATGACACGGCTTTCGAAAGTTTTAACCGGCCGGGTGCACAAATAGCAACACACACGATCAACCTCGGAAAAACCAAATCAAAACCCAACGAGGTCTCACGACAGAGCAATCACAAGATTCAGAAATATTTGGGCCACCCTTTGAGTAGATCCATAGCGAGTAAGCAAGCTCAGACGGACTCAAGATTTGCGTCAATGGTCAGGCGAGGGAACCCGAAAGTGTGGCTGGGCTTGTCGACAGCGTAATCACTCCGCTTACCTAAATGCAAAGGTGCTCCTCGCAATCGTAAATAAATAAAGAGCATGGCATAACTACAGATCGTAAATAAAACCTCAAACTAGTTTGTGGCCCCAAGAAATAAGACGGAATCAAGCTCGGCTAAGGGGGCCATACTCCCCATATGTGGATAGCGCGATAAATCAAGAACAGGTATCAAGTACTCGGGTCCCTACGGACACAAGAGGCGTTCGAAACCAAATGTTATCTATCACCCACCGATGCCTCGCTTATTTCAATTTTAGTTGTTAACAAATTAAAGTGATCAATAAGTAAAACTAGGATCATCTCCAACATCAAGCGGCAATACATCGAGAATCGTGGCATATGACGACACACATCAACACTTGAGCAAGCAACTACGGTAGCCAAGAAGTCCAACTTACTACCAAACAACAGGTAATAGGATGTGTCCAAGGCAATATAAGGCTGCAAGGTATATCACTGGTACGGAAACTAAAGCATCGCAACACAGATAGCAAATAGATCAACAGGAGGGAATAAAGACTATAAAAGTAAGATAGGTAGAAAGGGGGGGATGCTCGCCTGAAAACATTGTCGAAGGTTCACCCGAAGATCGGGGCGAAGCTCACATCAACTCAACGGCCTTATCCGCGAAGAAGCAAAACACTAGAATAAACACCAGATGCACTATTTAATAAAACGGCAGAAGATCGGCATGATGCATGTATGATGGATGACATGGCAAATATGCGATGCAACTAGGTCAAATTAAGCGGAACCGGGGTCCCGATAATTAATATATGGTTCAAGTTGTTTAAACCCCCGCATATTAGATGTTGTTTTAGCATGGCAAAAGATAGCATCGGATTCGCTACACAAATTTAAATGAGGCCGATATGAGACTAGATTTGCCCGCATATGGGCCCCATGTTTAATTATTAGGTGAATCGACATAAGGCCCCCAAACCACAGACAAGTATGCATGCAAGTATGGCAGTTAAAGATGCAACAAGTATATATCATTTATAGAATAGGGTTGTCGAGGAAAAGGGTCACACATTAGGGGTCTCGACGATCTTGGGGTTTCCGGGGTTCGGGGTTGGTCTCGGGGTTCAGGGTTCGACGGTCCGGGGTTCGGTCTCGGCGGCTCGTTCTCGGATAGCGGGGTAGGTCTTGGATATCGGGGGATAGATCTTGTCGCGTCCGGGCGGCAGGACTTGGGTCTGTGTCGGACGCGTCGGACACTTCCAGGTTGGGGTTGTTCTTGTCGCATGTAGATCTTGTCGGTCCCAGGTCGGTCTTGCCAATGCGAGGTCTTGTCGGGACCTCGAGTCGGGTCGTCTTGGTGCCCGGGTGCATGCTTGCGTTCTGCGTCGGATCCTGTCGAGGTCTTGGCGCGGATCGTCTTCGATCATGAAGGATATCTTGTCGCCATCCATGGCACGGCTTCGAACTGGTGGAGATCTTGTTGGGGGGGAACTTGGAGTTGCGGGGTCCGATTGCCGGCGTCGAACTTGTCGGTTGGCCTGTTCTTCGGAAGATCTTGGCATCGAATGGTCCTTGTGGGAGTACTTTGACTATCTCAGATGCCAAGGGTGAGGTTCTTGCACACTTGCCAGCTCATTCATCGGGGAACACGAACACCACATCCTCTCGTTTATCTCGACCGAGCCGAACAACACGCTGTGCTCCGAGAACGTGGCTGCAGGAGGTCGGCACGGTTGCTAGGCGTAACGGAGGCTGGCCGGAGGAGGAGGCACCAGGCGTGGCGAGGGCTTGACGTGCTCAGAGTGCTCGGCAGCGGAACTTGACGGCGAGGGGCCGCGGGCTTGAGCGGCGCAGCAGCGCCCTTGAGCGGAGGCGGCGGGCGGGAGCACGCTGGGTCGACGGAGGCGAGCTGGCCTTGACGGGCGGAGCAAGCGGTGGTGGCGGGCTCATGGCAAAGAGAGAGAGAGGGAGCGAGGGCATGACGTGGAGCGGCGGGCGAGTCTCTGGCGGTGGCTGCAGAGGTGCGGCCAGGCGGCGAGCGTGGCTCGGGCGGGAGGCGGAGAGCGGCGAGGAGGGCTGGAGGAGCTCGATGGGCGGGCGGAGGCGGAGGAGGCGCGCAGCAGGGAGAGGAGCGCGGCGCTAGGGAGGGGTGAGGCGAGGCGGAGGGTCGCGAGGGAGGCGAGCTTGGCGGTGGACCGAGGGAGCAGGCGGCGGCGACGGAGAAGAGAGAGCGTGGGCGTGGCTGGCGAGCCAGAGCGGGGCAGGGGAGGTTGCTGGGCAGCGCGAGGTGGGAGAAGGGCAACGGGGTGGGGCGGTCGGGTGGTGGGCCAGGCGTCAGGGGTGGTGGTTGACCAGGGGGATCCCGATCGGGGCAGGTGGGATGGTTGGACCGCGTGGGGAGGCTGGGGGCCCAGTGACGGGGAGGGTCGGTCAAGGCGTGGTGGGGTTTGGCAGTAGTGCGTGTGTGCTTGTCTTTGCTGGGGTGGGTGTGTGTTTGAGAGAGAGAGTGGAGAGGGAGGAGGGGTGAGGCTGGTGGGATTAGGTGGCGATTTTAGTGGTGGGGGTGTGGGGAGAGGTGAGGTGGAGAGGGGTTGGTTGGGATGATGTGGAGGGGGTGGTGGGTAGGTTAGTTGGTGAGCTTAGGATTAGAAGGGCAGGTGTAGGTGGACCGTTTAGAAAATGGGGTGGTCGTTGGTCGATTCGGCCCGTTCGCCCCTAAAACAATTGAACTTTTTATTTGATTTAGACGGGCCGTGTGCAAACCGATAGCGGCCAAAACAAAATATTCCGGGGACCCGGTTTTGATATTTGAATTAAGATGAGGCGTTTGGAGAACAAATCGGGCGTTGCGAAATTAGTTTTATGCAAACAATGCATGATGATGACGATGCAATGCACAAATTCAACGCGATTTTCTAGTACTGGTTTTGCGGGATGCCACACTTATTGACTTGCTACCAGGATCTGGACCAATAGCAAAGAGACCGTACAAGATGTCAGTTGATGAGTTGAAAGAACTCAAGAAACAACTTGGAGAACAGTTGCAGAAAGGATTTATTCAACCAAGTTCTTCGTCTTGGGGAGCACCAGTTTTGTTTGTGGAAAAGAAAGATAGAAGTCAAAGGTTTTGCATAGATTACCGTTCACTCAATGAGGTGACTATTAAGAACAAATACCCTTTGCCTAGAATCAATGACTTATTTAATCAGCTAGAAGGAGCCTGTGTGTTCTCAAAGATTGATCTCCGGTCAGGTTATTTCCAGCTCAAGATAAGAGAACAATACATACCTAAGACAGCTTTTACCACTAGGTATGGATTGTATGAGTATACCGTGATGCCATTTGGTTTGACCAATGCACCAGCATACTTCATGAATATGATGAACAAGGTGTTCATGGAGTTCCTTGACAAGTTTGTTGTCGTTTTCATCAATGACATTTTGATCTACTCCAAGAGCAAAGAAGAGCATGAAGGACATTTGCGTTTGATACTTGAGAAGCTTAGAGAGCATAAGCTGTATGCCAAATTCAGCAAGTGTGAGTTCTGGTAGAATGAAGTTGGATTTATTGGACACGTTGTGTCAGGAGATGGTGTAGCAGTTGATCCCGCAAAAGTGTCAGCTGTAACTGAGTGGGAATCTCCTAAGTCAGTGAAAGAGGTTCGTAGTTTCCTTGGCTTGGCAGGATACTACAGAAGGTTCATTGAGAATTTCTCCAAGATAGCTAAGCCAATGAAAGAGTTGCTAAAGAAAGACAAGAAATTTGCTTGGTCTGAAGGATGTGAACTCAGTTTCCAAGAATTGAAGAACAGACTAGTGACAGCACCAGTCTTATGTTTGCCAGATTTGGAGAAGGATTTCCAAGTATATTGTGATACATCTCATCATGGATTAGGTGAAGTGTTAATGCAAGAAGGGAAAGTTGTGGATTATGCCTCGAGATAACTCAAAACTCATGAGGTAAACTACCCAACTCATGATTTAGAGTTAGCCTGTGTTTTCCATGCACTCAAAACATGGAGACATTATCTTTTGGGAAAGCGATGTGAAGTGTTCACAGATCACAAAAGTTTGAAGTATATCTTCACCCAGAAATAAATCAACATGAGACAAAGAAGATGGCTAGAACTCATCAAGGACTATGACTTGAGTTTGCAATACCACCCTGGTAAAGCAAATGTTGTAGCGGATGCTCTAAGACGCAAGGTTTTTGTGAATGGCCTTACTAAAGGAGAGTTGCCAGATGATCTGTGTGCCCAATTTAGAGACCTCAGATTGGAGATTGTGCCTGAAGGACATCTCATGTCATTGGATGTTCAACCCACTTTGTTGGACAAAATCAAAGAAGCCCAAAAGACAGATAAGGAATTGAGGAGATTAAGGAAAATATTGGTAAAGGAAAGGCCAAAGGATTCCATGAAGATGGACAAGGTACCTTATGGTATGGAAAACGTATCTGCGTTCCGCAAGATCCGGAACTTCGGAAACTGATTTTACAAGAAGCGCACAACTCACCGTATTCCATTCACCCGGGTAACACCAAAATGTACATGGATATGAAGGAAAGATTTTGATGGAATAACCTCAAGAAAGACATCGCCGAACATATTGCTTTGTGTTATGTATGTAGTAGAGTGAAAGCGGAACATCAGAAACCAGCAGGATTGCTACAACCACTACCCATTCCAGATTGGAAGTGGGACAAGTTGGCATGGATTTCATCACTGGACTACCAAGGACGAGGTCAGGATATAATTCTATTTGGGTAGTAGTGGATTGCCTAACACTACAAGAAATGTGTCAGCCTATGACGTTTTGGTAGTGACCGTTGATGAAATCGTCATAGTTTTATGACGATTCCGCAACAGATGGTCGTAAGCTATTTGAGAGAGCCAAAATCTTATTAAACTATGACGATTTCGCTCTAAATCGTCGTAATTTCTGTGAATGAAATCGTCATAATCCCTACACAGGTCGAGATATAAGAAAAAGACAGTGTACGCCGTTGGATGTGAATAGAATGAACGGATGGGATTGTGATGTATGGAAACTTCTCGTGGATCGATGACATGGCATAGTACCCATCACGCGCGCGCACAACGAATATTTCCACGTCGTCCCGCCCGCACCCAACCGCATGGAACCCTGATCTCTCCGCCACCACCCCACCCTCATCCAGTCTCGATCCGATCTAGAGAATCACTGCAACCCACCATCGCCCCTCCGCCGCTGCCACCACCTCGCCCCTCCGCCGCTGCCACCACCTCGCCCCTCCGCCGCTGCCACCACCTAACCCTCAGTACCCACGCACCCAACCTATCTCCCTCACTCGCTCCAACCCCACCTACCCCCATCGCGCAGAACCCTTCCTCAGTTCCTCCTCTCCTCAGATCCACCCGCGGGCGCCGCCTCCATCTCCTCCTTCCTGGCACCACGTCGCCGGCCACCCCAAACCACCGGCACCCCTCCGCACCACCACTGCCCCCTCACCCTCGACCCCCATATCTGCTCACGGGATTTCTCCTATACGCCTAACCTGATCCAGATCGAGGGAGCACCTGCGCTGTCCTGCCTCTCCTCGCTGGTGGCCAGACATCGACTGGGGAAGTCTTCAGCGGCGACGAGACCGCCCCCTTCTTCGGCTTCCTCGGCGCCGCCGCCGCCCTCGTCTTCTCATGTAAGCACCCCCCAGAGCCCAGATCTCCCTCCCCACCCCCACCCCAGGGAGCTATTTTGCAATCGTGGCTCTCTGGTTCTTGTCTGTTTAGCTTCGGAAACCTCTGTACCCACCTAGGGTTTGGTGGTCGGTGCCGCAATTCACCGGGATTTCAGCTTCCATTACTCTTCAGGGTTTTTTCCTGTCCGGAACAGCTTGGGGATGATTTTTCTTCTTCTCAAGTTATTAATGGTCGTTTGGTTGCGGTGGCAGGAGAACGGCGAGCAGACGGGTGAAGACGAGGAGATGCCGCAGGCTTCCCCTGAGGTCAGTGTTTCCTGCGTGTTTCCATCGCTTACATTAGCATTTATCCTTCTGATGAAGTAGCTTGCACTGGTCTGCCGTCTGAAATGCTTAATGGTTGCAGGAGCAGAATGAGAACAAGGATGACGAGTTGCTGGTCATGAGTTGCAGGAGAACTGTGAGAACAAGGATGACGAGTTGCCACAGGTATCTGCCATGGTCATTGTGTGTTATTGCATAAAGTTTTGTGGATTTGTTTAGATAAGGAGAATCTGATCAATTTTCACTCCCATTTAAGGGAGCCATGAGCGGACAGGACCCGACGGGGATGCAGCCCTGTTTCATCAGTGGGAATTGCTTGTCTTGTGGCATCCATCAAACTGCAGCTCGATTAGCGGTGCTTTTGGAATATCTCTTAAGACAGGTGACCCGATTTCATAACCCTAGTCCTTTAGGGTCCTTCGAGATATGCCCCTTTACATTGCCTAAAATGATTTTTTTACTACTAGTTTCTTATCAAATACTGTGGCTTCTTCTATTTGTACACAATGGCCATATATGCTTGACTACCATGACCGCTGATCTCGGTTAGACGATTCTACTATCACACTTTGCTTGCTGCGTAAATGCTTGCTTTTCGTTTAACTTGATTCTCCTTTGTATACCCCTATAATGAATTCAGTGAGTGTTGGGATGTGAATTTTCTATTACTCTTTTTGGTACCAGCTTTGTTGTATGCCAAGTATAATCCTAGAGAGGTTGAATCGGCACAATATGATTGTAGTAACTAGCTCGCTTTTATTTATTTTCATGGCCATGTATCTTTGGATGTTATCTAGTGATCTATTCTGGGTTTTGTGCTGCTAGTTGTCCCGTATTAGATCTGATTCCTAATGAGAGTTCATGGTATAATCTAGCTTTAATTTGTCCATATATCTCCTAAATTCTTTTTTCTTTGACCTGATCATAAACCATGACATTCTGCTTGACCCACTGAAGACTTCCCCAGTCTCTACTCAATACTGTAGGGATGAGGTGGTCTTTTCCATAATTGGTCCATCTGTTCTACTATTGTAGTACTATCTATCGAGGAAATGCTTTCACTAATGCATATTATGATATAGATTGTTGAGTCCTTGTTGATTGGTATGAATGGATGCTAGGAATGTATTACCAATAGCTAATTATGACTGATAGTGGAATAGGCTGTTGTATCATCCCATTATGTCCAGATCTTTGCATGATATTGTTTTGCATACTTACTTGGTTCTTCCATTCCATTTACGTGGTAGTTGTCATATGTGTAAAGTGTGATCTGTAAAAAGAAGAGGTTGTAATAATGTTGTTTTGATTTTGTTAA
Organism: Avena longiglumis; assembly: GCA_030063025.1. Taxonomy (NCBI): domain Eukaryota; kingdom Viridiplantae; phylum Streptophyta; class Magnoliopsida; order Poales; family Poaceae; genus Avena; species Avena longiglumis. Next base: position 33,129,716 of record CP125978.1, read on the forward strand.
TAAGATGTTGTTCCCTGTTAGCTCCATTATTTGCATCTCCCTGTTACAAGAGCATAATTGCTCCTTTATTTGTTGTGGTTTGATTCTGATGACTCATGGTAACATCGATAATATGACGATCTTGATTGAATTGGGATTATCTTTGGGTTTGTGAGCAGCCCAACAACGAATCTCGAGTTGATGTTGTGCCGTTGTTGTGGTTCTATTTGATTAGCTCTTTATCTGCTGGCTAGTTCTTCAAATCTTCACGGTCTAATCATCTTATTCACAATCTCCATGATCTAGATAAGTCCCTATTCCACATCCGGGTTATCTTTGATTATACTTTGTCATGTTTTGCCTAGGATTATCTGTCCAATAGGAGTATGCTTCATGTTAATTTCTTGTTTCTTTTATGATTAAATCAATTGTTAATTCTACTCAACAAACACTTCGACTACTGTCTAATCTAAAAATAATGAAGTGAGTAGAATTTACACTTTGTTAGATTACTGTCCTAGAACAACAGTCTAAGTGTGGTGGCAGGTTTTTTATAAGGAGGGTGGCCTTGCCATAGTACTGAAAGACTGAGACATGCAGAATAGTTCACACATGATGGTGGATGCATGTATTGTCATATTGTTCTGGTTGGAGAAATCTGTCAAGGTTCCTCAAAGAATGAAATCTGTGTGTGAGCGTGTGTGTCTCTCCCTCTTTGTATTTCCTTCCTTTTCTAAAGAGAAGGCAAGAGATTCATTATACAACATATTTTCATCTAGTAGTAGTGGTACTACTACTAGTTTATGTATAACCATATAGGCATAGGACCTGTATAGAAATTTTCATTTCTGAGATCAATTTGGTATCCCAAATCCTCAAGTACTTATTTGCATTAAATCATAAGCTTTTCTAACTGTGTATACTTATATTGTCATGTCTTGGGAGCGCAGAGCGGGCTTCTACATGGACAAGTATCTTTGTTCAGCGTCAATGAAGATGCAGACTAGATCTTCTACTACAACTCCATCCACCACATCAACATGAAGTCAGGTATCTACTCTTAGTCTTCTCCAACACGAAGTCAAGTATATGTTGCTTAGATTCTACTTGTAAGTTTTACCTTGTGAATACTTGTTGATCCCACTTGTATACGTTACAGCACAATAAACGGATGTTGTTTCAGCACAAGCATAACACAACAAGGGGTACCAGTTGATTCTCAATAAGGCAGAAGACTGATGCGAGGTTTTCTCACCTGATTGTAAAGGTTCAGAACAAGTGGCTCGAGATATTACATGCTTGAATACTTGTATCTAATGCTGGAGATACTTGTAATCTAATAAGGTTGTCATGTGTGAACCTGTTTGTATACTTGTATGTCGTGGTGCCATGTAATCAAAATGCTCGATGCTGGTTCATTTGTATATTTCCTGGGGAAATGCATTATTAAATATATTGGCCTAATCTATATAATTGAGTTCTTGATTACTACAAAAAATAGGGCAAGGCCCAAACTCGATTACCTTGTAAAAAGGCTACAACCAAATTTTACAGGCCAAGTATTATCACTCTAAAAGGCCAAATCCTCCAAAAGTTGATCCTAAAAGGCCATGGCCTAGAAGAACAAAAGCTGAATTAATGGGCTCAGCCCATATAGGTGAACTAATTGGACCAGGCTGATTTCGATTTAAGACGATTTAATTTCGTCACAATATTGCCACGTAGGATCGGCCACGTCGGATCTGGCTTGGCTAGATGGTCCATGACGATATTAGATCGTCATAGACGTTATGACGATTTAATATCGTCATATACGGTTATGACGATTTTACCAAAAACGTCGTTATAGTTCATTTGCGACGCCCAGCTTTCGACGATCTCAAAATCGTCATAGAATCGTCATAAACGAACTACTATGACGATTTTGTGACGAAAATGGAGGGTCATATATAGCCAGATTCCTTGTAGTGTAACTAAAGTGGCTCATTTCATACCCGTGAAGACAACCTATACAAGTGCTAAGTTATCCAAGATCTATATGAGTAGAATTGTATGTCTACATGGAGTACCCAAGAGTATTGTGTCTGATAGGGGAACTCAATTCACCTCTCATTTCTGGAGGCAACTACATGAGTCATTGGGAACGAGGTTGGAATTCAGCATCGCTTTCATCCTCGGTCGATGGACAAATGAAAGGACCAACCAGATTCTTGAAGATATGTTGAGGGCATGTGCCCTAGACTATGGAGCCAGTTGGGATGAAAGTCCGCCTTACGCAGAATTCTCTTACAATAACAACTATCAAGCCAGTATTGAGATGGCACCATTTGAATTTCTCTATGGGAGAAAGTGTACCACTCCATTGTTATGGAATGGTGTGGGGGAAAGAAGTTTATTCGGACCAGAACTAATCAAAGAAGCTGAAGAGAAAGTCAAGCTAGTTAAGGACAGATTGAAGATAGCACGGTCTCGACAGAAGAGCTACGCAGATCCTAAGCGTAGAGAGGTCACCTATGAAGTAGGTGATAGAGCTTATCTTAGAGTGTCACCACTTCGTGGAGTCAAGAGATTTGGAGTCAAAGGAAAATTGGCCCCAAGATATGTTGGACCATTCAAGATTCTGAGTCGTAAAGGAGAAGTAGCTTATGAGATTGAATTGCCAGAATCATTGTATTCCGTTCACAATGTGTTTCATGTGAGTCAGCTTAAGAAATGCCATCCAGAGATGGAAGAGACTTCTTTGAAGGATACTATACCTTTGGAAGAGGTTCAGTTGGAAAGTGACCTCACTTATGAGGAAAAACCTATCAAGATTCTTGAGACTGCAGAAAGAGTTACTCTGACTAAGACTATCAAATTCTGCAAAGTTCAATGGAATCATCATTCCGAAGAAGAAGCAACATGGGAAAGAAAGATGATCTTCGGAAAGACCACCCTCACCTATTTGCTAGCCCATCCGAATCTCGAGGGCGAGATTCACCTTAAGGGGGTTAGATTTGTAACATCCCTAAAAATCATGTTTTCAAAGCTTTGCATATCATCCATGCATGCATATTCATTTAGAGTTCAATTTCAAACTCTTTTGAAAGAAATAGAAACTTTGGGTGCTATTATTTCATGTGAGCAAGCTTTGATTCAATGCCACTCTCTAGTGAGGGAATATTTGTTTTGGAACCATTGTTGTGAGTCATAGGATTGGTAGGTTGAGTTCCAAGCTTGGACAAAATTTTCCAAACAAAATTTGGTATTAAAACCATTTTCAAATCTTTATCAAATCATGAGCTAAGGTACTGTTTATTTTGAATTTTCAAAAGAACCAAGCAAGTCTAATGAGACAGCATGGTTTTATATTCAAAAGTATGCAGGTTACACTTTCCAAAAAATCCAAAAAGCTTTGGAATTCAAATGCTTTTGAATTTGTTCGAAAAAGATTCCTGAAAATTGATTTGGAAAAAGAAAAGGGATTGGAAATAGAACTGGGCCTAGCGCCAGCTTTTCGGCCCAACGGCCAAAACAGCCCACCCGGGCCACTCCTCTCTCTGTCTTTCCTCACCCGCGCAGAACGCACCCCCCTCGCTGACTACTGGGCCCCGTCCACGTCACCTTCGTCTTCCCCAAATCCCGCGAAGAACACGTCGCCGCTGCCGTTGTTGGCGTTGATCGCGCGGCGTAATGGCCATTGATTCTGCAGGCATTTCCTGCTAAGCCCCTGCCTACTTAAACCCCTCCGCACCGCGAGTCTTTCCCCTCACTCAGCACTCCCACTCCGCCACCAGGCTGCTGGCAATTCAAGCTGCAACACCGCTGCCCGACGCACTCCGGCGACCTATTCCGGTGAACCCCTTGCTCCCCTTCACCTATCGTTCGTACGAGCTTGCCTGTCTTGCCCGTGCGCATCTTCTCACACTTTCGGTTTACTCTATAACACCCCAGGTCGTCGTCTCCGTCGAGCCCCGCGAACGACCGAAGCGCCGCCCGACTCCAACGAACAATCACGGTAAAACCAGACCGCCCCTTGACCCCTAGTTCATACGACTGTGTTCGCCTCGCCTCTGTGCATCTCCTAATGCCTTTCGTTCATCTTATTATGCCATAGAACGTCGCCTCCGTCTCCGGCAGTGAACACCCGATGCCACGCACAACTCCGACGAGCCCCAGCGACCTCCACGGTGCGCCCCTTCGCCAACGAAAACCACCTCGAGCACCAGCGTCAGCACCCGAACTCGGTGAGCTATTCCACTGCCTCCCTCGCTTCCTGTATTGCCAGCAACATCACCGCCCGAGCACGCCGCCGCCAGCCACTGTCGCGCGCCGCCCATCTTTGGCCAAACGCTTGTGCACCGTTGGATCTTGATCTTATGCGTAGAATTAGATCACTTAGCGAAGCGGTAAGTTTAGATCTGAGCCATGCGATGCACTTTTAATCTAAAGATCCAGAAAGCCTGATCCGCACGAAACAGTATCAACCAATCAGAGAGCGCCGCGTGGCTAGTTCTTTGTTTTAAAAACAGAATTTAGATCTATTAGTGATTCAAACTTGTAAAATTCATAACTTTTGATTCCCACGTTCAAATTTTGCAAATTTTATATCACTGGAATCAGGAGAGAAAATCCTATTTGTTTATGCAATGTGTTTAATGTTTTTACTCTGTAAAGATGGTTGTTTTTGCAGAAACTTGTGTAGGCTTATTTTGGATATAAAATGATTTAAAAAATGTTAAAAAATCAAATAAGGTCCATTTTGAGTATATTGGACTTGTTTATGTTTTAGTACTGTTTACTTGTCTTGTTTGGTATAGAAAAATCATCACATGGCATTTGCATTCATTCATATATTTTTGTTTGTATATTTTGATATGTGATTTTGGTGCCATTATTTTATGTGTAGATTTTGGTGAAAATAGTGATTGTTATTGTGAAGATTGTTGCTACTCCCCAAACTACCAAGGCAAGTGGTGCTTCAGGATTTTATTCCTATATTTTTCAACTATGCACTAGAAATATTTTGTATAGGACTTGCATGAATATTTTGATCTATATGTTATGCATGGGAAATCCTAATAGTGGTAGAATTGCTAGAAACTTCTCTAAGTTAAGATGCTTACCATTACCATGCTTAGCCTAGCTAGTAGCAACCAAGGATGGTTATATATTCATGTTTTGTGAAAATATTTCTAAGTCTTTGGACTTGCGTTTTTGCTTAATAAAACAACTAAGTGAATGAAACACCTGGGTGGAATAGAAAGAATGGTTTGTGTTGAGTGGTTATACAAGGCCCATTTCTATGGTTACCTTGTGTGTCTCACTTGTGGAAAGCCACCCAGGAACAAAGGGATTTGAGATGCCAAATTTTAAGAAGCTTCTAGTGCAGCCACATGGAAATATGGGCTCTGCCTGGATCATATAGGTTGCAATAACTTAGCCATTTGGACAGTTGGTGGTAGTGGGATGATAGGTTGGAACGCGTCCATTTGGTCTAAGGGAAGGCTTTTGAAAGGTCCTGTCTTGGTGAAAATCAAGTCTTGTGGGGAAAGTGCACAACCTCTGCAGATGGAAGAATCTAAGTACTTAGCCATGTCCCTGGTATTGGACAACTTGAGCATCAAGACATGGAAGCTATCGAGAATCTCCTCATCCCAATTTCTAAGTTAAAACTTTTGGTTGAACAAGGGTGAAGGTACACCAATTTCTATTGGTGTTTCCTTGGGAAAGGTTTTGTTAAAGAAAAACTTAGTGTTTTCAACTAATAGGAAAAACCTATTTTGAGCAAATCAAGACTAAGCTACACTTAGCCAAATGCATGTAGTGTCTAGATGCTAATATTCTAATAAGGTATCACTTGCCAATACTATTCCAAATGTATTGACCCACTGTGGCTGTAACTTGTGATGTTGCAGGTTATTCTGATGATGATTAGGGGTTATGAGTCTACACTCAACATGCTTGCCTGTGGCACATGAAGATGAAGAATTATTTATCTTACTATATAATTGAACTCTTGTATTAGGCCTATGGCCATGGAGTTGTAAAAGACTATGTTTGTCTCTGGAATGATATGTAATAATGACCTTTGTTTTTGTGTACTTCATCTTAAACTGTGGATGCTAGCATTGATCCAGGGACTAGCATTGCAATCACAGGGATCCTTACCTTTATAAAGGGAGGGATCTTATATTATACTCTTGATGATTTAAAAGGAATTTCTCCTACTATATGTCAGCATGCTATTAATATTGAGCCTGATGCAAAACCAGTTGTTGAGCACCAACACCGTCTAAATCCTAAGATGAAGGATGTGGTAAGAAATGATGTATTAAAACTCCTTGATGCTGGTATTATTTATCCTATTGCTGACAGTCAATGGGTTAGTCATGTTCATTGCGTTCCCAAGAAAGGGGGAATAACTGTTGTGCCTAATGAAGATAATGAGCTTATACCTCAAAGAGTAGTGGTTGGTATAGAATGTGCATTGATTTTAGAAAGATCAATAAAGTTACTAAGAAAGATCATTATCCTTTGCCCTTTATTGATCAAATGCTTGAGAGGTTGTCCAAAAAGACCCACATTTGTTTCCTTAATTGTTATTCTAGGTTTTGTCAAATTGCCGTGAAAGCACAAGATCAAGAGAAAACTACTTTCACTTGTCCTTATGGTACTTATGCTTGTAGGCGTAAGCCTTTTGGTTTATGTAATGCTCCTGCTACCTTTCAGAGATGTATGTCTGCTATCTTTCATGGTTTTTGTGAAGAAATTTTGGAGGTTTTCATGGATGATTTTTCTATCTATGGAACTTCTTTTGATAACTGTTTGCATAACCTTGATAAAGTTTTGCAGAGATGTGAAGAAACCAACCTTGTTCTTAATTGGGAGAAATGACATTTCATGGTTAATGAAGGGATTGTTCTTGGACACAAGATCTCTGAAAGAGGCATTGAAGTTGATAGAGCCAAAATTGAAGCAATTTAAAGATGCCTTGCCCTAGAGATATTAAAGGTATTCGTAGTATCCTTGGTCATGCTGGTTTCTATAGGAGGTTTATTAAAGATTTCTCCAAAATTTCAAATCCCCTTACTAATATTCTTCAAAAGGATGTACCTTTTGTTTTTGATGATGATTGTAAGGAAGCTTTTGAAACTTTGAAGAAAGCTTTGACAACTTCTCCTATTGTCCAACCACCTTATTGGAGTTTACCTTTTGAAATTATGTGTGATGCTAATGACTTTGTTGTGGGTGCTGTCCTTGGACGACGTGTTGATAAGAAGTTGAACATTATTAATTATGCTAGCAAGACTCTAGATGCTGCTCAAAAGAATTATGCTACTACTGAAAAAGAGTTCTTAGCTATAATCTTTGCTTGTGATAAGTTTAGACCTTATATTGTTGATTCAAAGGTTACTATTCATACTGATCATGCTGCTATTAAGTACCTCATGACAAAGAAGGACGCCAAGCCTAGACTTATTAGGTGGGTTTTGCTTTTACAAGAGTTTGATCTGCATATTGTAGAGAGGAAAGGTGCTGAAAATCCTGTTGCTGACAATTTATCTCGTTTGGAAAACATTTCTTTTGACCCATTGCCTATTAATGATAGTTTTCCAAATGAGCAATTGGCTGCGATAAGGGTAAGTCCGCATGAGAGTCCTTGGTATGCTGATTATGCTAATTTTATTATTTCCAAGTATTTGCCTCCAACCTTTACAGCTCAGCAGAGAAGGAAATTCTTTTATGATCTAAGGCATTACTTTTGGGATGACCCACACTTATATAAAGAAGGAGTAGATGGCATTATGCAAAGATGTGTTCCAGAATTTGAACAACAAGAGATATTGAGAAAATGTCATGGCAGTGCTTATGGAGGACATCATGCAGGGGATAGGACTGCATAAAAGGTTTTACAATCTGGATTTTATTTGCCTACCCTTTTTAAAGATGCAAGGAAGTTTGTCTTATCATGTGATGAATGTCAACGAGTAGGTAACATTTCTAGAAGCAATGAAATGCCTATGAATTATTCTCTTGTTATTGAACCTCTTGATTGTTGGGGATTTGACTTTATGGGACCTTTTCCTCCTTCAAAAGGGTACACTCATATTCTTGTTGTTGTCGACTATGTTACAAAGTGGGTAGAAGCAATACCTACAAATAGTGTTGATGGTAAGACCTCTTTGAAAATGCTTAAGGATGTTATCTTTCCTAGATTCGGTGTGCCTAGATATCTCATGACTGATGGAGGCTCTCATTTTATTCATGGGTTTTTTAGAAAAACTCTCGCTAAGTATGATGTAAACCATAGAATTGCTTCAGCTTATCACCCCCAAACTAGTGGGCAAGTAGAACTTTCCAATAGGGAAATTAAATCTATCTTGCAAAAGACTATCAATAGATCTAGAAAAAAATGGGCTATAAAGTTGAATGACGCTTTGTGGGCTTATAGAACTGCTTATAAAAATCCTATGGGGATGTCTCCTTACAAAATGGTCTATGTGAAAGCTTGTCACTTGACTTTAGAATTAGAACACAAAGCTTACTGGGCAGTGAAAGAGTTGAATAGAGATTTTAGACTTGCAGGTGAGAACAGACTGCTCGACTTAAGTAATCTAGATGAGTGGAGATGTGAAGCTTATGAAAATGCCAGGATTTTTAAGGAAAAAGTAAAAAGATGGCATGATAGGAGAATTCTCAAAAGGGAGTTCCATTTTGGTGAGAAAGTTCTTTTGTATAGGTCTCATCTCAGATTTTTTGCAGGGAAACTACTCTCAAAATGGGAAGGACCTTTTATTATTAAGGAAGTATACTGTTCAGGTGCCATCAAAATCTCTTCTCTGAAGGATGACACAACAGAGGTGGTGAATGGTCAAAGACTAAAATATTATATTTCTGGAGACTCTTATAATGAAGATGTGGATGTTATTCAAATGGCGACTCTAGAAGAATTTATCAGAAGCCAAACACTAGAAACTGTAGAGTTCGTCTTTGAATAGGTAAAAGTGGTGAAAACAGAAGGTTCGTGAAAATCCAATCTTTTTTATTTTTGATGTTTTAAATACATAAGGAAGACTACGAGACGGAATAGAGGAGGAACCGGAGTCCGGGATGGACAAACCCACCCGGTGGCGGGCCCGGCTGGCGTGCACGAGGGGTGTGCCATCCTCGAACTCCGCTCACTCATTTCCGTCGAACCTTCCTTATGCCTTGAAACTTCATAATATATAACCCCCTGTATTTCCCGAGGTTCTTGCATCGAGTTCTCGTCGTGTTTTTGTTTCAATCTGTTTATGTCAGGCAGATTTATCAGTTTTGGAGCTACAATGTCTTCCTCCGGATCACCCATGGAGGATTCCTCTCCGGATGTCCTCAACCCATACATGTATGAGTTGAAGATCCATCCCAAGGAGATGATTCTCAAAGATGGGAAGGTAAAGATGAAAGAAGTTCAAGGCCCCAAGGGAGAAGGAAGTTTGGAAGACAGGATGGAAGCATTGGAGCATGAGGTTTTCAAGTACAGGAAGATGGCGGAATGCAAAGTGGATGTTATTCACAGGATAAGTTCAGAACTCATCGCCAAGCACGAGGAAGAGGTGGCTGAGCTCCGAGAAGAAATCTTCTCGCTCCGTCAGACCACCAACCAATTACAAGCACAACTCTATGACATACAAAATCAAAACAGTGAGTATGAGGCTAGGTTTGATCGCATAAGATTTGTTGCTAGTTTCAGGATTGCAGAGACAAGGACATCCTTTTTGGATGGTGAACCATTGCCTTGGAAGTTTTATGATGACAATAAAACACCACCACCACTGAAGGAGTAATTCGTCATCAGGTTTGGCATCCCCTTGGCTTGTTCCAAGCTTGGGGGAGTGTCGCGGTATCACCACCATTATGTTTTATCTTTACCTTTTTAGTGGATTCATATCTTTGGTAGAGAGGTTATCTTATAGTTTGGTTTGCATGTGGAAGTATCTCTCCTTTAGTTTATTATCTATGTATCCCTTGGTGTGAGTGCCTTTATTGGAATATTAATGAGAAGCTTCATATTTTACTTTTTGCACTTCTTATTTTAGTTTGCAATCTCTATTATATGATGGATCTTGTTGATCAGTATTGGCATCACTTTGGGATCATCAAGTGGATCTAAATTGGTTTTGGCAAACCGAGTTCTGGTCAATAGCATTACTTTGAAAGAGAAAAGGAGAAAAAGCTTACAAGTATTTTGTACCATTTGTTTTCTTTCTTGTTGGCTCATAAGCTTAGTATCCTTTATTTAAGATATTTTGTGTCTTCAAGGAAGATTGCATGTTTGGCTTTATTACTTGTATGTTTGCTTGTTTCTTTCAACTCTCTTGCCTGCTACCCAGCCTTGCTAGCCAAAAACCTGTTTTGAGAAGGCATACTTCTCATGTTTCCAATCCCTTTGAACCAAAACCCTTTGCCACTTGTGTCCACCATATCTACCTAGTAGCATTTTTTGCTATTCCTAGCAAATTCTCAAGCTTCATCTACCTTTTGGAATTAAAAAGTATTTTGTTATGTGAAAACTAGTTAGTAAAGCTCTCACGAACTTGATGGCACACCTTATTTTCTTGCCCCTAATAGACTTGAACCATTGTGTCATCGAAGTTGTATATGCTTGCATCTATACGTTGGAATTAGCAGACTTGTGCTGTGACGGGGAACGTTTTCAACATTGCACATGTACTTTGTACTCAGTTGATATCGTGCTCTTTTGTTTATGGATGTCAACGGTGTGAAATAAAGAGGGAACTTGTAAGTCCATGGAGTTTGTATTTTGTGTTAGAGAAATGTCTGGGCCGCTAGCCTAAGCCATGCCTAATCATGGTGGAAACTTGCAGCATCACCATAGTGAGTTATCTATGAAGCATCCTCAATAAAAAGCTATACACATAGTAAATAAAAAGATCGCTGAGATGCTCACTGTCTGCTTGCCTTGTCATTTTGATTATGGGATAGCTCCTGTACCATGTGCAAGGGGTACCCCGTTGGTGGTTCTCTATGATATGCAAATACTTACAATGACAAGAACTTACCAGTGACCAAAGTTGAGTAGCATGAGGAGTGGCCCTCATATTCAAGGGACATGAGATTGCCAACTTATATTTCGTCAAGCATATACTCCATCTTTGTGCACTTTAACCTTAGTCATCTCAAGATGCCTATGATAGGGGCAATGAGGGCTCAAAGCTAGTAAGTACCATTATATTTTGGAAGCTCTTTATGACTTGTAATCCCTGCTACCCTTTATGAAGGGACCTTTCTCCTACTCTCTAAGTTGAGTCAGTAAACCTACTTCCTCTCTATCTCCAGCAAGCATTTGAGTTGTCGTGTTTCAAGCATTCATATGGTGATTTATTCAATCATGTTCTCTATCTTCCTTGTTTGCACAAAACTCTTATCTATTGAGTATTACTTTGAAAGCCTTCATTGAAAAACCTTTTGAGCAAAGAGTGCTCCTGTTATAAAACTTCTACAAAAAGCTTTTTTGAGAAACTGTTTGCCAGGTGTTCTCTGACCAAGAACAAGTTTTCTAATTCCAATTATGATTTATCTTTATGCATCTCTATTGTGACTGTTGTACTTGGTTGCAAGCTAAGTTATATAATGGCGAGTTGCTTTCTTCTATGAGATGTGCAATGGTAAGTGTGATGCTTCTTGTTCGTATTCTTTTATCGACACTTCACTCCATAAACCTGTGGACATGTTTACTGAGCTTAGTTTTCGCTTGGGGACAAGCGAAGGTCTAATCTTGGGGGAGTTGATATGCCCAATTTGCATCACCTTTCTATCTAAGCTTGAGAAGATGTCTTATTATGAGGTATTACTTATGTCTTTTCCACTGTTTTTGCATGTTGGATGATTCTTGGAGGATGGACTGCCGGAGTCTGGATTCTGATGGAAAAGAGGGCGTTTTGATGCAATTTCACGAAGATTGGAAAAAATACCAGAAAAATATGGGAAAATATTATTTTTCCAGAAGATTGAGGAAGCCATAAGGATGGACTAAGAAGGGTCGTAGGGGGCCCACACCCCTAGGCACGTGCCCACCTGACCCCGTGCCTAGGGAAGGTGTGGCCCACCTGCCCAGCTCTCGACTCCGCCCCTTCGCCTATATCTTACCTACGGAATCCTAAGGCCAGGGAGGCGACCACAGATAGATTTCCGCCGCCTCTGGGGGGCGGAAAACACCGAGAGAGAAAGATCTCACCGGCAGACAGATTTCTGCCGGGGGAATTCCTTCCCGGAGAGGGGAGATCGTCGCCATCAACACCATTGTCAAGCTAGGCTTCATCGGGATCATCATCATCATCCACACCATCATCTCCACTAGAACCATCATCACCACTCCGTCCCACTGTAACAATTGTGTTGGATATTGCTTTAGTTCTTAGGGGAAACTTTTCCGGTGTTAATTACTATTGTAGTTGATGCTTGTGAGTGGAACCATTGGATTATTGTTTATGTTCAGATTTTTATCCATTATCATATCATCGTTGATCTTGATCCATATGATGTCTTATGATCAGTTCGTTTAGTTCTTGAGGACATGGGAGAAGTCATGTTGTTATTAGTGGATTTGTGTTGAGTTATTATTCAATGCTTTAGTATTTAAGTTGTGGTGCTATTCTTCTAGTGGTGTCATGTGAACGTCGACTACATGATACTTCACCATTTATGGGCCTAGGGGAATGCATTGTGTATTTGGCTACTAATTGTGGGGTTCTTAGTGAGAAACTGAACCCCGTTAGGACACCTTTGCACAAGGGAGTGTAGGATCTCAGAGTTTAAGGTTGTGGTTAGATTTATATCTTAATTACTTTCCTGTAGTTATGGATGTTTGTAGGGGGTTTAATCACAAGTATGAATTAGTCCAAGTAAGGTCGGTACATTAGCACAGGTTTACCCACACAACACTTACAACACCAGAGAAGAGTACTCAGCTATATGAAGCGAAAGTGTCCTCGAGAATGTTTGGTCCTTATAAGTATTTCCACCGGCTTGTCCTTTGCTAAGAAAGGATTGGGCCACTTGCTGCATTTTTTCTTTGTTACTTGCACTTTGTTTTGTTGCTTTATCAGAAAACCACTAAAAATTCGTTTGCTAAGTATTCCCAGGGATTTCCTGCTCCATACCACTATTCAGCACCTTCTGCTCCTCGTTGGGATCGACACTCCTATTTATCAAAAGTACTAAGATACACGCCTATATTTGTGGGTCATCAGGCATCCCCAAGCTTGAGATTTTGTCCATTATTCATCTCATTACATCATTCTCTCTCTACACCTGAAATTTTTCCTTCATACAAAACTTCACACAATCTTCATTAGCAACATTAGTTTATTCAAAAGATATTAGACCTCTGGAAAAGCTTTGGAACAGCAAGGATTTTCACTAAAAACACAATCTACTGTAGAAAATCCTTCAAAAAGTTCAATTCACCTTAAAGAGAACTCAAAAAGGAATCAATAAGAAACAAATGCAAATAATAGCATAAATCTGTCAAAATAGACCAGCACGTAGAAACCGATTTTTACGAACATCTTCTGTTACTTAAATCAAAAAGTGTTGAACTAACGAAAGTTATCTAACATACTGGGGGATTTATTCATAAATTTTCAGCTCAATACGGCTTACATAGACTCCTCGCAAATTTTTATGGTGGAGGACAGAAATCTGTTTGAGGAAAGCAACTCCCCAAATCTTACTTTCCTCTCATTAGAGGTAATTCTTGGCAAAAAAGCAAACAAAAAGGATAAGGAGACGTCATTACTGAAGTTATGACTTCCAAAACTCAAAGAAACTCTTGGGATATCTCCCAACAAGTACTTTTCTTTAACGCCTTTAAGTTAGGCTTGATAGCTTGAGAAGATGCTCACATAACAATTATGAATTGAAGTCAAAGAGAGAATCAAGAAGAAAATTCAAAACACATTTAATTCTAACCCACTTCCTATGCATAGGAGTCTTGTATGAAAATAAATTCACAAAGAACAAAGTGACAGGCATAGGAAGATGAAACAAGAGCAACTTCAAAACTTTCAGCACATAGAGAGGTGTTTTAGTACCATGAAAACTTCTACAACCATACTTTCCTCTCTCATAATAATTTTTAGTAGCATCATGAATAAACTCAACAATATAGCTATCACATAAAGCATGTTTTTCATGATATACAAACACATAATTTCTATCAAGCTCAAAAACAGTGGGATTAAAACCTCCACAGGTTTTATCCAAAGTAGATATTTTAAAAGGATCCACAAGAACATAACATTCATACTCCTTAGGTAAGCATGGGGAACAATCAAATAATTTAAGGGATAAAGAGTAACTCTCATTAGAAGGTAGGCATGGGTAGATCCATTCTTCCTCCTTTTGTTCATCACTCTCCCCCTCTTTTTCATCTAATGAGCTTCCAGTTTCAACAATTTATTCTTCCATAGGCTCCTGCAAGACATTAGTCTCTTCCATTTGTGGAAAACGCCTATTAAAATATTCAAGAATATAGCTATTTTCTTCCTTGTAATTATCAAAGAAAAATTTAAGTATCTCATAAACCTCATGTTCATAAGGTGCATCATCAGTATTTTCAAGCAAACTAGCAAGTTCAAATGTACCCTTGAAGGCAATAAATTCTTCAATTTGTTCCACATCATCAAAATCATAATTTCCTTTAACATAAGAAGATATGGTAACATTATCATTATACTCACATTCAAAAGGTAGGTGTTTATACCTCCTATAGCAACAAGCTTTATCAAAGAAATACGTAACATTATAAGTAGAGCACACCTCTCTAGCAATAGTATTCAACGTATCAATTTGCTCCCTTAAGTGTTTCCCTTTTTGTGACAAACGGTGTTCCTTATAACAATACTTTTGTTCTTCCGTGAACCCACCTTGCCAATAAGAACTCGTTTCAAAGAAACTATCCATTGATAGAAAGCATGACCAAGCAAGGCAATAGCAGACCAACAACCAGAGTAGGAACTAATTTTTTTGTGTTTTTGAATAAAGAAAGCAAACCAAACTAGACATTTTTTTTGGGTTTTTTGAAAAGAGGCAAACAAAACCAAGCAAAAGAAACAAAGCAAACTAAAAACAAAGTAAAGAGAAAGGAAGTGGAGGACTCCCCTTGTGAAGACGTCCTTAGCCTCCCCGGCAACGGCGCCAGAAAACTTGTTGATGGTGCCTCGTTGACGTGGGAGCTTGTTTCTTTATTCCCCGGCAACGGCGCCAGAAAACTTGGTGCCTAACAGAGAGGACTTCGTTGGAAACCCCAAGAGCAAGGTGTGACGAGCACAACAGCAAGTCTTCCCTGAGTTGAGGCCAAGGTTATCAAACCAGAAGGAGGAAGGAAACGTCACACAGGTGTTGCTAGCAACGCAGAGACCTGCACAACACAAACTCAAGACTTTGCCCCAATGAATCAGTGAGGTTGTCAAGCTCACCGGTTTGGTGTAACAAAGGATTAAACGTATGGTGTGGAAGATAATGGTTTGCAGCAAATAAACAAGTAACAGTGGAAGATGTATTAATGGTAAAGATTGGACCGGGGTCCATAGTTCACTAGAGGTGCTCTCCTTAGATAAACAATATGGCATGAAGGGTAAACAAATTACAGTGGGGCAATTGACACGAACTGAGCAAGGCATAACAATGCAATTACTACCCAGAAATATCCTATGAGGTTGATTGGGCAATACAACAACATACATAGACCATAATCCAACTACATCTATGACTCGAAGTCCACCTTCAGGTTATCATCCGAACCCCCTCCAGTATTAAGTTGCAAGCAACATACAACTACTTTAAGCAAAGTGTGTAAGGTAAACAGTCCACATGTTCCATGAACAAGAGACCGTTGTTTTATCCCTAGTAGCAACATCACATCTACAACCGAAGAGATTATTGTCACTTCCCTTGGAAACTAGAGGCATGAACCCACTATCGAGCATAAATACCCCCTCTTGGAGTCACTAGCAACTACTTGGCCAAGATAGCTACTAACAATGGAGAGCATGCAAGATCACAAACACACATGATAGAATCATAAAGACAAAACCATTAATCAAACCAACATAATAATCTCAATATCCATGGATCCCGGATCCAAACACGACATGCATGATTACAGATAGGTTAGATCTTGATCATGAACGGAGCTCACAAGATCTATACATCAAAGCACAAAGGAGGAGATACAACCATCTAGCTACTACATGGATCCATAGTCCAAGGTGGAACTACTCACGCATCATGGAGAGAAGGCCTGCAGGATGATCTCCCTCAGCAGTGCGAAGAACTTGATCCCCATCTAGGGACGATGGTGGCGGGCTATAGACGGTTTCGTGGAGATTTGATCGGGTGCTTAGGTTTACGCAGAGGGATTCTTATAGGTGAAGGGGAGGCTGAGGCGGCGGAGGGCCACACCTCCCAGCGCTCACAGGCCCACCCGCTCCTAGGGGGGTTTGGCTGTCTTGGCCCGCTTCTCCGTCTCCCCTCTAGACTTCTTGTTCCCCACGGAAAGTTATTGACTTTGACATTTGTCCCGTCCAATTCCTAGAATATTTCTTTACTAACTTTTCTGAAACCAAAAACAACAGAAAACAGGAAACTGGCACTGTGGCAACTTTTTAATAGGTTAGTACCAGAAAACATGTAAAAAGCACCTCAAAGTGTAGACAAAGCAAAGCAAAGTAGATACTAAACAAGCATGGAGCATCAAAAATTATAGATACGTTTCCGACGTATCAATACTTTCTTCTACATAGATAATATCTTGTTTGCTAGCAGACCAGCGACCCCCGAGTGACATAGGGACATCAATGGAAAACTAGTTGAACTCAAGGAGCACGAGGATCCACTGTGCCTATTGCATTAGTCCGATCCAAGGAGCTTAATTGCTAAGCATCCTGAAGGATCTTAATCATCTAGTGACTTACCATGGTTTGGTAACAGAATAGTAGGATTACTGAAGTTGGGATGAAATCTACCAAGAGGAGTTAGAGCTAATTATGGGTTGGTCGCCTACACATATACTTATAAGATTATAATTGTTGCATTTATCACTCATCCACCTCGAACAATCACTATCACCATGAACTATATCTCCCCGCGCGTATTTTGTCATCTGCATAAACAACAAACAATTGAAATTTACATTTTTATTTTTATGCTTTTTACTGTATCTCCCCGTGCTCTTTACTTTTATGCTTTTTATTTCTGAAATTTACATTTTAGTTTTATTTAAATACTTTTAGTTTAATCCAAATTTTATTCTTATTTCAACACTTGCAGTCAATTCACTCGAAGACATGTGACAACTTTGAGTGCGACAGAGACTTCACCCATAAACACTTATCTTTGGGCTCCCTGTGGGATCGATATCTTAACTTCGAAACTAGCTACAAATGATCTGTGCACTTGCAAACATCAAGTGTTGGAGATATGCCTAAGAGGCAATAATAAAGTGGTTATTATTATATCTTTGTGTTTATGATAAATGTTTACATACCATGCTATAATTGTATGAACCAGAAACATTAATACTTGTGTGTTTTGTAAACATAAAAGAGTCCCTAGTAAGCCTCCTGTTAAGCTAGCTTGTTGATCATGGTTTTCTGATTATGTTCATTTGATGTTGTTAATAACAAGGTCATATCATTAGGAAAATGATGTGATGGACAGACATCTATAGTAAGCATAGCATAAGATCAAGTCATTACGTTCGTTTTGCTACAAGCTTTCAAATACATAGTAACCTAATACTTTGACCATGAGATCATGTTAATCACCGTCACCAGATGAGTACTTTGATGACATCAAATACCACTTCCGTAACTGGGTGGTTTTAAAGGTGTCATTGGGTATTCTAAAAGTATGTGTTGAAGCGCATGGATCAAGACTGAGATTTGTCCATCCATATGACAAATAGATATACTCTAGGACCTCTTGGCGGAATGTCATACAATTGGCTTGCAAGCATGTGACTAGGTCATATCAAGGAACGAGTAAAGAGTACTTATCGATAACAAGGTTGAACTAGCTATGGAGATATCTATGACCAAACCTCGGATAAGTAAAGTATCGCGCGGCAAAGGGAATTGGTTTCATATGTTAATGGTTCATCTAATCACGAAGTCATCGTTGAATATGTGGGAGCCATTATGGATCTCCATATCCTGCTATTAGTTATTGACCGGAGAGGTGTCTCGATCATGTCTGCATAGTTCATGAACCGTAGGGTGACACACTTCATGTTCGATGTTGTTTAAGTGGATATGGAATATGAGTTGGAGACCGAATGTTGTTCGAAGTCTCTGATTGGATCGAGTACATCACGAGGAGATCCAGAATGGCCCGGAGAATATGATTCATATAAGGAAACTCAATTCCCGGGGTTCGGAAATGTTTTCGGTATTTTTACCAAAATCTTATAGAATGTTCTAGAGGGACCATCGCTGGGTCCACCACCCCGGGAGGGGAACTTAGGCTATGGCATGCCGCGGGGGCCCTAGGGCTAGCCGCACCAAGCCTAAGGGGGGAAACCGGACAACACAAGGAAAAAAGGGGAAACCCTAATAAGGAAAGGGTAAGAAAACTTGAGGGGCAAGTTTCCCCCCTCCCTTTTTGGCCGCCGAGTTGGGGAAGGACACGGCCATGGCTGGGAACCCTGGACGCACCCCCCATCTATATAAGGAAGGGTGGGGGTGCACCCTTTCCCCCTGACCTCAACCCTAGCCGCCGTCTCTCTCCCACCTCCACCTTCCTGCTCCGGCTTAGGCAAAGCCCTGCATAATTCTTCTCCTCTACCACCACCACCACGCCGTCATGCTGCTAGGATTCCGAGGAGATCTACTACCTCTTGTTCCTGCTAGAACAGGGAAATGAAGTTCTTCATCGACTCCGTACGTGTAACCGAGTGCGGAAGCGCTGCCGGAACGCAGCGTCGGAAGGATTGTCACCACGATCTTGAGATCGGCAAGTGATCGACTACATCAACCACGAGATCCGATCTTGCTAAATGCTTTAGATTTATGAGGGTGAGTTCTCTTCAATCTTGTTGCACCGATCTCATAGATTAGATCTTGGCTTCGCCATAGATTAGATCTTGGTTTTATGTGTTCTTGCGATAGAAATTTTTAGTTTTCCATGCAACAAACCCTACAGTGGTATCAGAGCCGTGGCTATGCTTAGATCTGTTGCACGAGTAGAACACAATGGTTTTTGGGCATTGATGCTCTTGTTGTCGCTTGCTTTTCGTGTACTTTGCATCTTGCGGGATGGTAGGATGAAGTGGCCCGGGCTAACCTTACATGTCGTCGTACATGAGACTTGCTCCACACTCGACGTGCAACTTGTATTGCACAAGTGGCTTTGCGGGTGTCTGTCTCTCCCACCATAGTTAAGATTCAATTTGCATTTGGCACTAGACAACACTTATATCAGCTTTGTGGTTCATGTTCGTAGGTAAGAGCGGTTCTTATTCGAAATCCCCAAGCCACGTAAACATGCAAAGAAAATTAGAGGCGTCTAACTTGTTTTTGCAGGGGCATGTGATGTGATATGGCCATGATGTGATTATGATTATATTTGATGTATTCAATGATCATTATTGTAATTTGGCAACCGGCAGGAGCCTAAATGGTTGTCTTTAAATTCGTTAAGACATGCGTGTCTATTCATCATGTAATAGCTTTATTCCAAGTAGTTGTAATAGTTGTTGTTTGTGATGGACAACCATGAAGCGGCACCATTAACCTTGATGCTACACTGGTGATGATGGAGATCATGTCCGTGCTTTGGATATGGAGATCAAAGGCACAAGGAGAAAGGCCATATCATATCACATAAGATGATCCATCTCACTAAATATCAAGTAATAAAATGTTCGTCCTTAGTAGGCACCATTTCTAAGACTCGTCGTTTCGAAGAATCACATGATGATCGGGTGTTATAGATTCTACGTGTGCATACAATGGGTGCAAGCCAGATTTACACATGCGGATACTAAGGTTAACCTTGACGAGCCTAGCATGTACAGATATGGCCTCGGAACATGGAATACTGAAAGGTAAACCATGAGTCATATGGATGATATGATAAACATGTTGATTGTTCGCCTTTGAAGCTACATCATCTCTCGTGATGATCGGACTTGGTGTAGTGGATTTGGTTCGTGTAATCACTAAGGCAACATGAGGGATGTTGTTTTGAGTGGGAGTTCAAAAGTAATATGATTAAAGTTGAACTCAATTTATCATAAAATAAATCAAAGTGAATTTGCATAATTGTTGTAGTCATTGACATCCGTTCATCACCTTATGCTTAGTTATAATCGAGATAATAGAACTATAGAATTCTGGATAGTTACTTTACAAACTGGTATCGTATTGTTTTGAGTGTCAATCTAAAGTATAAAACTCCTATTGCAAACTTTTGGCAAACTCCGTTTACTCCATGAAGTTTAATAATTACTATTAAATCAAGAGTAACAATTCCAGTATTAGTATCTAAAGTATCATGTTTGCCTTCATGATTCTTGATATTCAAAATATTGTTTTAATATCAAGGTTATCTAGGAGCTGAAAGAAATGTTTCATAAACCGTTATGTGTGGAAGATATTTCGATATCTAAAACAATGTTTATGGCAACATGATCGAGTATAATTTAGCAAAAGTTTATGTTCTCATATTTGATGAGAATTTGCAAAGGTTGGAGATGCTAGACATCCTAATCCTCCAAAAATTTCTTGGAAAGCAACATTATACTCATGATTCACCTTTATAAGCTATAGTAGCTTGATCATGAAAGTTGTCATGATAAGGATGAATAGAAAATGTTGGTAAAATGTTTACTATACTAAAAGATTACTAATGAGTGGATTTTGAAAGAACGCCAAACATTTGATGATGGTAATCTACTTCAAAGTGCAAGTCCAAAGGTATTAGTATTTAACTATACACGCTTTTGACTATGTGTCATGTGTATGGCGCCACTGTTGACGTTGATAGATTCTTTTAAAAGGGAAAGGAAATGCTGAAAGAGAATCTCAGAAATATTTGGCAGAAAAAGGAAAGACTATAATTGTCCAGCTTAGGTATATAAAAGATATACATGTTATGATTGTATTCTTTGCTTGTTAAACAATGTGGTTCTTGGGTATTGGATACAAAATTGGTTGGTGTGAAATGTCATACAGGACAACACAATTCATGAACTGCAATGGCCTAAGTAACCAGTAATAGAATATGTGATGATGCTCATCGAAAACAAACAAAGTTATGTGGTGTTTCTCGTTGACATCAAAGCTTACCTTCAAGATTTGTTTCAATAATTGTTATTTTAATCAGGTATTATGAGAGAAAAAGGTTGTTTAAATAATTACCGTATTCCATATAAGATGGATGATTTACAAATCTAGTTAGAGAATCCACATCCATAAAACTAAATGCTAAAAAAGTTGTAAGACAAATGATTGAAAGATCACTTAAGAAGTGACATCGCTATTTAAATTTTATTGAAAAGAAAACATGTAGAAACTCCATGTTGATGGAATTTTGGAGTCTTTTGATTTTGATCAAATGACGCTTGTGAGACTTTTCTGGAGATAATTGAAACTTCGTTCCAAGGCCTAAGAAGAACGAACGACTAACTTACTGAAATTTGTATATATTGATGTATGTAGTTCATTATGTATAGTCGTGAGCGATAGATTTCAACTTCATATGCTTTCTCCAGAATTTTGAGTGGATATATGTGTATATAAACTTAATGAGGATGAAGTGTGAAATATTTAAAATTGTTCAAAGACTTTCAAGATGAAGTAGAAAATCACTGTAACAAGAAATTAAAGAGTTTATGATTGGATCATAAAGGAAGATATTTAAGTTACAAGTTTAGTATAACACCTAAGATTTGAGGATATCGTTCCATGGATTTGCATTTCCTGAAACACTATAGGAGTATGGAATGTTTGAAATATGTAATGAAACCTTATTTGACATGGTGAGATCAAAGGTGTTAGTTATAAAACTGCCATTGTATTTTAAAGATTAAAGCTTTAGTGACTACCGCTTTTATACTGAAAAAATCACAATCGTGATCCGTTGAAATGACAGCATATAAGTTATGGTCTGGGATAACACCCAAATTGTCCTTTCATAAATTTTGGTATGCTAGGAATAAGTAAAATGTTTACAACCAAAGTCGGATGAGCATGTCTTTCTATGTTATTTTGAATAACCATTGGGTATTCCTCCATAACACCGAAGACAAAAGTATTTGTCGCTTAAAACATCAAATTTCTTTAGAAGGATTTTTTCGTGAAAATTTAAGTGGGAGGACAATAGAACATTAATAAGGTTATTGAACCTTAGCTATATGTGCGGAGTTGCGAAGCACCGGAAAGTGTCCCAGAGGCAGCAATAATGTTCATGGCTCACGTACCTCAAAGGTTGTGGTCACGGAGGTCTAAGTTCCTATTGAACCAAGTAGGTCGGATAAAAAATCAAATACTAAGATTTGAGAGTAAAACATTGTTGTTTGACAATGATGAACCGACTATATGCAAAAAAGCGATGATGGGCCCTGACTCCGTCAAATGACTTGAAGCCATAAAATCCGTGATAGTTTCATACACGATAAATCAAGTTTTGAACTTGAAAGACCCTTTGGAAAGGTGTAAATCCTTTCAGTCATATTTAGATGGGATTTCTATTTTCGTTCCCTTGGTTCGTTAGTTGTACTCACTTTTCCCCAGCCGCTTAACTTCTCCTCACTTTTCCCCTCGCCATGTTAAGAAACCCTCATGGTATCATGAGCGCCAGATAGAGGATGCCATCAGTCAAAGGCTTGGCCGTTTACATCTTGTTGTTGGAGTGCGTTGGGACGGGTCGGGCGTTGAGCATTACATTATGAGGCCTCGACCGTTACATGCTTGACCGGTGGGGCCACGTAGGGACGGGTCCTGCATACGTGGTGAAGGGTGGGGCCGCGTTGGGACGGGTCTTGCATACGTGGTGAAGAGTGGGGCCGCATGGAGACACGTCGGACCGTCCATTCTCGCTCACCCAAACCATTCGCTTCCCCCCGAGCCTGGAACAGCTCCCACTCCACCTCCGGCTCTTCTCTCACCCTTGCTAGATCTACCCCTTTCGCGGAACAGTATGCAACGCTGAATGGTGCACCGTCCATCCCCGACGAGCACGGAGAAGATTGGGTGGAATCACAGGGATCCAACGCATGGATTCCATCTGGGTAAGAATCGTTTCTCTTTTGTGGGTTAATTATTCGTAGTATTTGAATGCGAATCGCTGGTGCTTAACTAACTTCCTTGATTTTCGAATAGATTGATCCAGTACTGGCGTAATTCATCGTTGTGAACAATATCTCTCTGTATTTTACTTCCTAGCGGTGGTTTCAACCTCCATAACTCTCAGAGCTAGATAAAATCTCCCAAAAATCTATTGTAAATTCCCCTGGAGTAGTGGTGATTCAGTTGGTTTGCAAGAGTGTTTATAATTATGAAACTCCCACGCGGTCTAAAACTATAATTGACACAACTCTCGCACGGCTAGCGATTCACTTTCAAATTAAAAAAATTATACAACTCTTAATGTACAAGAGTGTTTATAATTGACAAAACTCTTGAACACTTTCAAATTAAAAAAAAATACAACTCTTAATGTAAAAGAGTGTTTATAATTGACACAACTCTTGAACACTTTCAAATTTAAAAAAATTATACAACTCTTAATGTAAAAGAGTGTTTATAATTGACGCAACTCTTGAACACTTTCAAATTTTAAAAAACCATACAACTCTTAATATAAAAGAGTGTTTATAATTTACACAACTCCTGAACACTTTCAAATTGAAAAAATTATACAACTCTTAATGTAAAAGAGTATTTATAATTGACACTATTCTTGAACACTTTCAAATTAAAAAAAATTATACAACTCATAATGTACAAGAGTGTTTATAATTGACACAACTCTTGAACACTTTCAAATTAAAAAATATATACAACTCTTAATGTAAAAGAGTGTTTATAATTGACACAACTCTTGAACACTTTCAAATTTTAAAAAATTATACAACTCTTAATGTAAAAGAGTGTTTATAATTGACACTACTCTTGAACACTTTCAAATTGAAAAAATATACAACTCTTAATGTAAAAGAGTGTTTATAATTGGCACTACTCTTGAACACTTTCAAATTGAAAAGTTATACAACTCTTAATGTAAAAGAGTATTTATAATTGACACTACTCTTGAACACTTTCAAATTGAAAAATTATACAACTCTTAATGTAAAGGAAAAGGGTGTTTACCTTGGAACATTGTCAAATCACACTTAATACGTGATAATGATGTGCTAAGAAAATCTTGAGAGATTATCATTTTCATAGAATGTAAGGATCTAATGCATAAACTTGCATATGGAAAAAATTATACAGCTTTGAACTCTTTGAAATCGCACTTAGGACATGGAGTAAAATATAATGCAAAAATTATACACATTTTAACACTTTCCCTTCAAATTATATTCAAAGTCATTTGTTTATGGAGTTAAAGCGTCGGTGGCAAACTCGTTATTTTGCATGGATAGAGGGTGCCCTCGTACAGATAAAGGGGTTATCCTGTCTGCTAGATCACAGAGGATCAACAGTTGGTGGGTACGATCCGCATGACAACTATCTTGACCAATCAGAACCTAGCAGCCAAGGTGAGCACATGTGTGAGAGTTTGTCACTAAGAGGGAGGGGAAAACCGAGTAGAACTTAAAAGCCAAGGGAAAAACTGACAAGGGGGTTCAAATATAAAACAAAAAGAGATTTAAAAATGGAAAATGCTTCTTTTATGCAATAAAATACATATTGGCACACATCAAACTTTTTGAAATTCAAATACACATCAGTTTGACAATTATTGCCTTATTCAGACAAATTATGTTTTGGGGAGGGATGTTTTGGGGAGAGGCTTGAGTAGAAAGCCATGAACCTTCATAGATAGTAAGTGATTTGAGAAGTGGTGATTTAGGTTAAAACTTGATTTATATACATTTCTTATGCTGGCAGGTCACATAATAAGACTCCCTGGGTAGATGCCACTATGTTTTGATATTTTTGAATTTGTTGTGCATAAAATGACTCAATTAGCTAGCTAAAACTCATTCGTTGACTCTCTGTTGACCAGCCACCGGAGGGTAAAAGTGAGTATATTGCACACAACAGTGTTAGTACTAGAGAGCAAAACTGAGTACAACCAAACTTCCAGTGCTACACTCAAGGGTATAACTGAGCACAACTAAGTGTCCAAGGTTAGACACGAGGTCGAAAACGTGACGCACGGTACGCATGTCGTGGTGCACGGGGCGATAGCGGACGTGTGTGGCCGTGCACGGTGCAGTAGCGCACGCGGTTACGTGGTGCACGGTGGTGCAACGAAACGTCTCCTCCCTTCACCTTTATAGAGGCCTCCTCACTCTCACTCATCACTCACTTGCTCACTCACTCACGCAATCATATCCACTGTCCCATCGCCTTCTGCAAACCCCCAAGAAAACTCCAACCACGCCGGCGATGGAGAAGAACGGCGCGATGGCCATCGTCGCCTCCAAGGCGACCGACGAGGAGGCCCCCGTCCCTATACTGGCCCCTGTCGAGGCATTGAAGGCAGCCGCCATCCCCGTCCATACCCCCATCCTCGCTTCCGCCGTAGCCGCCGGCGAGGACGCACCCGTCCCCGTACAGGCCCCCCGATCTCCTACAGATCCCGCACGGCTGGGACCCTTACAGGGACAATGATTACATTAGGCCAGAGAACCCCTTCGACACCAGCTTAGCCGACCCATGGTCGAAGGTAACTAGGGTTTTCTCCCCTTCCTTTGTTCTTCCCCCATTCCCATCGTTGGATGCTAGATCGTGTGTTATTAGGGATGGGCTAGTCGGTGGATGCTAGGTATTTTTACAATAGCTAATCCTCTTGTGTTAGATCTTGTATTTCGATGAATTCCCCTACTTGGGATCAGTACTAGCACCGATTTGTAGTTGGGATCAGTACTAGCACCGATCTGCAGTTGGGATCACTATTCAATTTGGTTTGAGATTTGGGGATTGGGGAATAATTAGGGGATCTCAATCGGTTGATTTATGCAAGTAATCAATCCCGATAATCACGGTATCTCAATCATGTCCTTATTGCATGCTACTATTTTTTGTAATAGGTGGATAGAAACGACGTCTTTAGAGACGACGAGTCCATGGTCACCAAGACTCGTTAGGTGCTGAGGAAGATGAAGTCCGTCCAGTTCAACGGCTTCTTCGCCGGTGACGTCTACATGTGCCCCTTCTGCACTAGGAGCCTCTCCACCGACTTCAACTCCCTCGTGATGCATGCCGAGGACATGAAGACATGCGGCCCCTCAAAGAACGCCAACGCCTTCAGACCCTAGCACAAGGCGCTCGTTTTTCACCTCCGCAACCTCTAGAAGGTGTCCATCGAGGAGGGTCACATGCCCTCGATCAAGCCCAAGGCGCCCAAGGGCAGCAGGAAGTGGAGGAAACGCCACAGGGAGGAGGCGGAGGCCCTCCTAGCGCAGGCCATGAGGGGCCACTGATCCTGTGATGCTGCTGCTATAAAGCAGCTTCTTTTGTTTTGTTATTTGTGTTGAAATTGTAAGTTGCTGCTGAGCAGCCTAATTATCGAACCTGGTTTAAGTATCGTACTATAAAATCCTTTATTAGCTGCTTTATCTACATATGCTCTGTTCGTCTACAGATTTATGGTGCTGGTTAGATTTGCTTCCAGATTAGGAAAATACAAGGGCCAAAAGGAACCATAAATGAAGAGAGAAGCTGCTCTAAATTCCCTGCCTTTTGGGCAAAAATAACAACTGTTAGCGACATAAAGGGGAAAATACGCTCTTAAAAAGGCCAATCATAAGAATAACAAAAAATAAATCTTCCAATTTAGGCGACAGGGTGCACGTAACTACCATACGCGCTCCACATGGTCCCACACTACATCCCCCGAAATGCGTTAACAACAAGCCGTCCCACACCATGGGGGGTCCTACTACGGGACCCGACTGAACATGGCCCCACCTATCATCATGCAACAGGGGTGGGTCCTACTTGTCAGCATGTAATGGCGTGGGTCCACTACGGGATCCACCAGAATGCGGCTCCACTAGTCAGCATGTAATAGCGAGGGTCCACTAATGGGACCCGATGGAGAGCGAGTTTCAGACCGATGTGAGAGTTTCATAATAGGAGCTGGACAAAAGTGAGGAAAAACTAAGCGGCTGGGGAAAAGTGAGTACAGCTAACGAACCAGGGGCACAAAAATAGAAATCCCTATTTAGATCTATAAATACATGGGTGTTTCACATCTATGAAATTGTCAACATGTCAGGAATGAGTTTACGACTATGTTCAAGGAGTTGAATATGACAAGATTTCACCTTTCATAGCGATATTTAGTCTGAACGGATTAATATAGCAACCACTATATATAATTTTGGTATATGGTAGTTGAACAAACAAAACAAAGTTCTTCTAATAGAATGGTTACCTAGGACGTGTACATGACACGATCAAAAGGGTTTTGTTAATTCAAAGGATGCTAAAAGTGCATCACGGAGTTTTAATCTTCACCATGATGAAACTGTTGAAAGAGTTTTATTTCATCAAAGACGATGAAGATGCTTGCATTTGCAAGAAATTTTGTGGGAGCTCTAAGACATATCTCTAATGCATTATGTGAAAGACATTTTTGTTGATTAGAAATGACGTATCTTTTTTTGACATAGGTTAAGAATTTTATTTCGATGAAAGACTTAGGCAAAACCCGAATATTAGATATCAATGTCTATATGGATAGATTGAGACGCTAATATGGTTATGTCGGAAGTACATAGATGAGATATTGAAATAGTTCAATATAAAAACAACGAGAAAGGTTCTTGTCGCATGGAAAAGGACTAAATCAAAATTCAAGTATTTTGATACTTGGTAAGTGAAACGAGATTCAAGTGTTTTGATACTTGGTGAGTGAAATCACATGAATATTTTGATCAATCATGTCGTCATATGTACACATCCAGATATGTCATATGCTCTAAATGTTATGAGCATATACCAGAATGATTCATAAGATAATCATTGGACAATAGTAGGGATATTCTTATGATATTTGGAAGAACTAAGAATATGTTATTTATGTAGAGGTGACAAATAGATAGATATTTCATTGAAAAGTGTTACATTGATACTAGTCTTATCACAAGATACAAATTAAGTTTATCTCAATTTAAACTATGGGTGGCACAATGTAATGGAAAGGAAGTTCCATAACGGATTTGAATGAGTTCCAAAGTTAAGACATTGTGACAGATACTATAACAAAAACAAAAGGCTAAGTATATGACTGCTATTATAGCAGCAAAAGAGGGTATTTGTGTCAAGTAGTTTGTTATCAAAGTAGGTGTGGTTCACAGCGGGCTAGTACTATGAAGATATATTGTACACCAATTATATTGACATGATTTAACCCCAAAGGACCTAAAGGTCTCATCAAAGGACCAAATTTATACAATTCCATCTCATTGGAGAATGAGTGATGCGTAGAGACACAAAGACATACAAATACACACGGACCTGGAAGTGTCAGATCCGTAGATTATGTTTACCACTAGCAATCGTGTATATACAACACCAAAAAGCCATAGGTGTTGAATGCACAAAGTTTTTAAAACTAGATTATTGACTCTAGTGCAAGTGGGAGACAATCCGTAGATTATGTTTACCACTAGCAATCGTGTATATAAAACACCAAAAAGGCATAGGTGTTGAATGCACAAAGTTTTTCAAACTAGATTATTGACTCTAGTGCAAGTGGGAGACAGTTAGAGATATGCTCAAGAGGCAATAATAAAATAGTTATTATTATTATATCTTTGTGTTTATGACAAATGTTTACATCCCATGCTATAATTGTATTAACCGAAAACATTAATACTTGTGTGTTTTGTAAACATAAAAGAGTCCCTAGTAAGCCTCTTGTTAAGCTACCTTGTTGATTATTAGATGATCATGGTTTCCTAATCAGGACATTAGATGTTATTAATAACAATGTCATATCATTAGGAGAATGATGTGATGGACACACACCCATAGTAAGCATAGCATAAGATCAAGTCATTAAGTTCGTTTTGCTACAAGCTTTCAAATACATAGTAACCTAATCCTTCGACCATGAGATCATGTTAATCGTGGTCACCGGATGAGTACTTTGATGACATCAAATGCCACTTCCATAACTGGGTGGTTATAAAGGTGGCACTGGGTATTCTGAAAGTATGTGTTGAAGCACATGGATCAAGAGTGGGATTTATCCATCCATATGACATATAGATATACTCTGGGCCCTCTCGGTGGAATGTCATCCAATTGTCTTGCAAGCATGTGACTAGGTCACAAGGGATGTCATATCACGAAACGAGTAAAGAGTACTTATCGATAACGAGGTTGAACTAGGTATGTAGATACCAACGATCGAACCTCGGATAAGTAAAGTATCACGCGACAAAGGGAATTGATTTCGTATGTTAATGGTTCATTAGATCATGCAGTCATCGTTGAATATGCGGGAGACATTATGGATCTCAAGATTCCGCTATTGGTTATTGACCGGAGAGGTGTCTCGATCATGTCTGCATAGTTCACGAACCGTAGGGTGACACACTTAAGGTTTCATGTTGTTTAAGTGGATATGGAATATGAGTTGGAGACCGAATGTTTTTCGGAGTCTCGGATTGGATCCGGGACATCACGAGAAGATCCAGAATGGTCCGGAGAATAAGATTCATATAAGGAAAGTCATTTTCCGGGGTTCGGAAATGTTTTCGGTGTTTTTACCAGAATCTTCTAGAATGTTCTAGAGGGACCACCACCCCGGGAGGGGCCACTTGGGTTGTGGCATCTTGTGGTGTCCCTAGGGCTAGCCGCACCAAGCCTAAGGGGGGCAACCGTCCAGCACAAGAAAAAAGGGGAAACCCTAATAAGGAAAGGGAAGAAAACTTGAGGGGCAAGTTTCCCCCTCCCTTCTTGGCCGCCGAGTTGGGGAAGGACACAACCAGGGATGGGAACCCTGGCCGCACCACCCATCTATATAAGGAGGGGTGGGGGCGCACCCTTGCCCCTGACCTCAAACCTAGCCACCGCCCCTCTCCCTCCTCCACCGTCCTGCTTCGGCTTAGGCAAAGCCCTGCAGAATTCTCCTCCTCCACCACCACCACCATGCCATCGTGTTGTTGGGATTCTGAGGAGATCTACTACCTCTGCTGCTCGCTGGAATAGGGAGAGGAAGGTCTTCATCGACTCCATACGTGTGACCGAGTGCGGAAGCCTGCTAGAACACAGCTCCGGAAGGATCGTCATCACGATCTTGAGATCGAAAAGTGACTGACTACATCAACAACGAGATCCGATATCGTTAAATGCTTTGGATCTATGAGGGTTAGCTCTCTTCAATCTCGTTGCACCGATCTCGTAGATGAGATCTTGGCTTCACCATAGATTAGATCTTGGTTTTATGTGTTTTTGCGATAGAAATTTGTGTTTTCCATGCAACGAATCCTACACGGAGTGGTTGACTGCACCGTCATTGTTGGGGACGTCATAGATCTCCCACGGCTAGAACTCGCTGCGGTAGATGCTCGTGTGGAGCTCTAGGTTCTCCCAGGCCAAGAATTCTTTCCACAAGTGCTGGCTCGGGTAGCTCCTATCCTACCGGCCGGCCAATGGGAGATTGCGAATGTGGCGCCGGATCTCCTCCGCCCGCCCTTTCCCTCCTTGGGCACGGGAGGCACCGGTACCCACTCCCGGTTGAGGTGTTGGCCCGTGGGTAGGGAGACATTGTGGTGGGCGATTCCTGATCCCTCCCTCCATCACCACTCGCACTCTGCCAGGTGGAAGTAGGGCGGTCGCGGAGGGGCTCCTCCACCTGGCGCACGATGGGCGGTGGGAAAAGTCTT
This sequence comes from Avena longiglumis, assembly GCA_030063025.1. NCBI lineage: Eukaryota > Viridiplantae > Streptophyta > Magnoliopsida > Poales > Poaceae > Avena > Avena longiglumis. The sequence goes on from CP125978.1 coordinate 33,160,761, forward strand.
GGGGCTGCGGCGGCATTCTCCGGTCGCCTCGTGGTCATTCTTTGCCTTCTTCATCCATCCTAGTGTCTTCATCGTTGGCGGTGGTGGCGACGGTGCTGGTAAGGTTGTATCTGGCGATGGTGAGAGGTGGGAAGTATGGAACCGACGGGCGCAGGGTTAAGTATCCACTACGCATGCGAACACGTCCAGGTTCTCGCTCCTTCGCCATCAATGCCGGCGTGAGAACTCAGGTGGCGTTCCGTCAGTCAGGGTGCCGTCCCGTCGGTATTGATGACGAAGGCTACCACCGGTCAGGCTGGCGCACGCGCCTCTGAATCGCTGTCGCTACACGTCTAAATCGTTGCCGCGCTAAGCGGTCGCTGATGGGTGGGCCAGTGGCACACGCGGGAGGACACGCCTTTGGTCCGCCCGCGTCCGCACCCAACGCATCGGCAACGCAAATTAGGTGGGTCGATGGGTCATACCGGACGTGTCGGTCCGGATAGGTCATGCCGCTGAAGAGGACACGCATGTCCCGAACGTCCACTCGAACGCGTTTGGACGCGTACAGACGGATTGGGTCGTACCAGTGAAGATGCCCTTACGGACTAGGTATGTTAGGGAGGCATTACAAATTGATGTGTATCTCAATTCCGTAAAAACAAAAGGGCCACATCCTGATTTGGCACGTACAATAATTTTATTTTAGCAATGCCACCTAGAAGGATTGCTGAGACAGAGGAGGGAGAGAAAAAAAAACTTCTATTTTTTCATAGCTAAAAGATTATCTCTTAGAATGATATGTTTCACCATATATTTAGAAATATCTGTCGCTAAAGATAAGACTAGAAATTAACCCATTGTATATCATATTTTATCATTGTATCAAATTAGCGTGACAAGAATGTCTTATCAAACCATTGTACACCTTAAGTCTAGATATTTCCATAACAAGCTCTCCGTATGTTGTAGCATTACTCAGTGGTCATGTTTCTTCCTAACAAAAATGGTAAACACTTGACTTACTTTTTACAGCCCACTTCTTTCTGTAGCTGAAAATCGGCGCACGTTTCACCAAGGCGATGGTTTCAACGACACTATACGACGGCGAAGTGGCGATTCGTCGATCTGTACATCTTCAGCACCACTCGCTAAACTATTGCTATCGAGCTTTGTGTCATCGACCCGTGCTCGCAGGATTCTAAGATCCTTTTCAGGTGACGCGAGAGACAGGGATAAATCTGACGGCGTACACGCCGTTTTTGGGTTAATTAAGAAACGTCCGTTAGCTTTCAAAGCTTTCAGACTTTCAGGTAACATGCATGGCCGCGTGCAGGTATCGCGACTTTTGTTGGGTATATATATATATTTTTTTTTCCTAACAAAAATGGTAAACACTGGACTTACTTTTTACAGCCGTTTTTGGGTTAAGAAACGTCTGCACAATGAGGAGCTAGCTAGCTATCACCATCATCTGCATTTCTAAAGTCTACACACATGAGGTGAGGCTGTGACCGCACATGCATAGTATGGAGTATATCTGTTTGGCCCTCTAGCTAGCTAGTGTAGCGTGCCCGGCGGTGATCGCAGTGCAAGAGGATTGTTGTGATGATAACGGGGACTCATCGGAGCTGCTCAAACTCATGGACTGTTTCTTCTACAGTTTTGTACTCCACCCACGCCTTCACTGTCGTCAGCGCGGACTCCATCTTTCGATTATTGTCACCACTAATTCTCTTTCGATTATTGTCAGGTCGAATATTATTCCTCGATGGAATGCCTGACAGTACTCGCTCAAAAGTTGGATCGTTCCTATAGAGACGAGATGGCCGGTGCGTGCGCAAAGGATATGCCGTGCCCACTTTTTTCCTGCCTTCATCATCGGTCCTTCACTGGATTCCCCCGAGACCCGACCGGACCGGACCCGACCCGACCAGCTTTTTCTCTTTTTCCGGCGAGGCACGCAGCCACGCACGCAGGCATAGCTTTTCCCTGTCTGGCGATAGCTTTTTGGACTATTTCTCCCTCTCCGTCTCCGATCCCTATGTGACTGTGACAGATCCTCCCTCTCTCCCCCACCATCCCCTCTGGAGCGTACCCAGAATAATGCTAGTACTAGCTACTGTCGTACGTAGGTGCCGGCCCCGTGCCCAAAATGTACCGGTGTACGATAATTAGCACGTACGTGTCTCCGTACTTTAGTTATTATTAGTACTATTAGCTTCATTGAGGTGTAGTAGACGGTAGTGATGAGGTCAAAGCAGCCTAATTATGCGACAAGGTAAACAACCTATATCTATCTTATTTATCTACTGAAACAAAAATCTCACAAAATCTGTTCAGAAATATAAAACGTTTTAGCTAGTTTTGTAAATCGAATGTATCTGAACGTCTTTTAGTATATAGGTTCGTACAAACTTGAATAAACTTATACACTAAAAATCTTCTAGATACATTAATTTTACAACCTCAAATGTCTAAATATTTCTGAATGGAGGGAGTAGTAACAAATTATGTAACTTTTAAAAAAATATATATATTAATATCATGAATATACCAATTACACCCGGTCTCTGCAACTTGTCATGGAGGGAGTGAATTTGTGAATTTCGTCAACGCTCTAAGGCGTGGGGTCCAGTTCCTCGTTTTGCATACATGGTTGCAGACTTGGCGCTCGCGTCACGGACATATTAGTGACATGGAGGTCTCGAACGTATCCTTCATTGGGCAGTTGACGGAAAGTTTGTATTTGGTAGGGTGGGATAAATTTGGCTTGAAATGGGCCTTCTCGGTAATTGGCAACCCAAGTTTGCGAACACCAGCGATTACACGAAACTTGGACCCCGCGTTGCACTCGCACGGGAAGTCGGGCCTCAGCATGTTGAAATCCCCCATTAATGCAACAACATATAGTCCAATATCTTTTAAAAATATCGGGCAATCAGTCTACATAGGCAGCAACTCCTCATTTTTGTCCAGTGCTTGGTAGACTCTACACCCAGCCTGTAGGTGGAAATGGGCTGTCCACGGGGCCGCTAGCCCATTCCGCCAATTTCTGGTAAGTGGAGACCCTTGGACTACGAAAAAATATGGTAGACACCCACAACACATCCATTAGCGCCGCCATGAGATGCCCTCCATGGCGATGGCGATGGAGGTAGGCGCCATGCCTGGAGGAAACGTCCCGCCGTCACCGCTTTCTTCCGCTGCTCTCCCCCTCTCGTTCCTTCTCGAGGAAATGTTTCTGGTTAATACAATTATAGCATGAATGTAAACATTTATTATAAACACAAAGATATAATAATAACTACTTTTATTATTGCCTCTTGGGCATATCTCCAACATAATCCACACATGCACCTCCTTTTAGAACCTTGCGCCGCTGCCTTCGTCTTTCCCATCCCGGTTTGCGGCATGCACCGTAAGATCGGGACAGTAGGACTCCGAAACCCCGCCTCTCATGAACCTTTACGGGTGAGGGGCGATCGGGGTTTTGGGGAGCGCTCAAGCGCGACTACTGGCAACCACGACGTCGTTCGACAACGAGTTCCCGAATGACGACTTCTTCCCGGACGTCACCAACCTCTTCGACAACCTCAACATGGGCGACAACGCTATTGCTACCGCTGCAGTTGTTACTGCCGCCACTGCGATTCAGCCTACACTATATGTGATCCTCAACTGTATTTTTCAGATTCTGCTAGATTTCTTTGTTCTAACGTTTGGTGTAGATGTGATAGGTTTATCGTGTATATACGTAATCTGTTCATCTAATTTGTTGATCTACATGAATGATTTTAGTACTATTTATATGATCATGCTTTATCAGTTTATTATTCAGATTAAATTATATGAATTATTGCTTATATTTTCAGCAGTAGCATATGCAAGCAACGTAATTTGAATATTAGCTCTTTCTAAGGCAGTGTGTACTCATGCATTTTTTATGTGTTTTTGTTGTGTCTGAAATTTCTTGTCTGCAGGTTATGAAGAAGAGCACGGTTGATGATGTCTACAATACATGACTTGGGGAAGTTATGAAGAAGATCAATCATTCTATGGGCGATGTTATTATGAAGTTCTTAGTGTAATATTCTAAACTTCCTAGTGTATTTTGCACTACGGGAGAAAGGTTCTTTGCCGTGTGGGTGGAACACGGCAAAGGCTTTGCCGTGTGTAAACACATGGAAAATGCCACACGACAATGATCGGGACGGCAAAGGCCCTTTGCCGTCTGTCTTTACGTCTGGAATACAGCAAAGGCTTTGTCGTGTGTTTTCTGCTCAGACACGGGAAAGTAAAGTACTTGACGATTCCGTCCGTCTGACGGAGCCAACAGATGTTTGCCGTGTCATTCCTTTTCCATGCGCATTGAGTCTTTGCCGTGTGTCTTGCCTGTGCCGTGTGGTTGTTCTTTGTCGTGTGCATTTTTGTTTGCCGTGTGTCTATTGTTTGCCGTGTGCCTTTGCTTTGCCGTGTACCACTCAGGGGTGACACACGGCAACGTGTCCACCATTGTCGTGTGCCTGCACACGGGAAAGCCCCTGCCAGCAGCACACATGGGCCATACACGTGTCCCTCTGCCGTGTGCCAGTCAGGGGGACATACGACAACGTGCCCTCCTTTGCTGTGTGCCTTCGGCAGATTTCACACGGCAAAGGCCCTGTGACAACCCCAGAGTGCTGGGCTACACGTGGCTCCTTTGCCGCAAAGTGACCATTTGGCACTTTGCCGTGCAAAGGAGCTGTCATTTTTCAATTTTTTTCTATTTCTAGTCATTTCCTGAAATTCAAAACATATAATATATATATGATCATAAAGATCATCAACAACAATAATATACTCATCAACAACAACAATATAATCATCAACAACAATAATAATATCATCACCAACACCAAAATGCATCACCAACACTAGCAAATATCATCACAAGCTCAAGACAAGTATCACATCATCATCTTGCGCAGTGTCTTCCTCCTCAGCTTCTTCTTGCTCATCGTCTATGACCATGTCACCATCGGCGGACAAGTCGATAGTGAATTGCCTGGGGAGCCCTTCTTCCTGATAAAACTCGCCATCATTTGTTGAGGGGTCTAGGCGGCGGTAATCATCCTTGTTTGGTAAGGGCGGCCTATTGCGTGTTGGTACCGTCATCACAACATCCCAGTCATGTAGACGTTTTGTCGGGTTTTGGCATGGGTACGGAAGATAGAATACTTGGAAGGCCTGAGTAGCCAAAATGTAAATATCATCTCCCGCATAAACGGAGCTTCTATTAACTTTGACCAGTCCAATTTTAGGATCCTGTTTCACCTTATGTGGGTCAAACCAATGGCATTTGAATATAACGGGATTTAGCCATTTGCCAAAACTGTAATTCAGCTCATATATACCCTCGACTCTTCCATAGTACTGGAGGCCATCTGAGCCTTCAAAAAAGACCCTGCTATTTGTTGTCTTCCGATTGGGCCGGCTAGTTGTGTATTCATGGGTATGGAAGCGATACCCATTCACGTCATAAGCATTAAACGTGTCGACTGAATGGTTAAAGCCCCTGACAATATTTCTTAGCTCGGGTTGCATCTCTTTGTCAGTTCTTGCCTACAAGTTAGAACGAGAAGTTTACCATAAGAAGTTTATCACAAGAAGTGTAGCACAAGAAGTTGGCTCTAATAGTACCAAACCACAAAACCAGCTGACGAAACCGAAACCACTACCCTTATCGAAAATATCCTGCTCCTCTTGAGGGTTAGGCTCCCTATTTGGATTCTTCCAATGTGCACTCTTGAATCGTCTATACGAATTTAAAGGAGAGTTAGGCACGGACATAGCAGTGAATGTTTGAGGAAAACTAAATGGTGAGCAGTTACTCGATGTACGGCTCCACTTCTTCCATGGTGTTCAATACATACGAGTGGATCAACTCCCGCTCAAGTTTTTTCATTGCGAACCTCTTTGTGCCACTTGATTTGCCACCTAGCCCAACGAAGATGCTAAGATTGGGTACATCTTTAGGGTTGGCGGCATTATGTAAACACCTTGGGTTGTGCTTTGTGGAATGTTGGCATCATAGTGCTTTGTGGTGAAGTTTGCAACCTCCTCATTAAGGACTGCCTCGGCTATGGATGCCTCGATCTTGCATTTATTGCACATTTCTTCAAGCTTTTTTCTGTCTCGGAAACTACCAACAGGCCCACACAGGTCCCCCTTTAAAGCCTCGTCCGCAAGATGCAAGGTCATATGTTGCATCGGATTGAAGAACCCTGGCGGAAGGAGCATCTCTAGATCGCAAAGTAACTCGGGTGCCTGTTCATGTAGCTTCTCAAGCACTTTACGGTCTAAATACCTAGCACAAATCTGGCGGAAGAAAAAGCTCAACCTCGACTTTACTCGCCAAGTCTCTTCATCGACATAGCCTCGAATCATCGCCGACATTATCCGCTCAAGCCATACATGGTAGTCATGACTCTTGAGCCCTTGTACTCGCAATGTTTCCATGTTCGCACCCCTCATCCAGTTGGCCACATACCCATCAGGGAAAAACAAACTTTGCGCGATCCACTAGAAGATCTCCCTTCTTTGGGGCTTTGTTGGGCAGAAAGGAGCCTTTGGCTTAGACCACCTTTTTCTGCCTTTGGCTCTGTCAACACCCGGATTTTTAATCCTAGATGCCTGTTATGCCATACATCGCAATCCCAGGATTACCATTTTTGCGAGACATAACGGATTTGGATATCACAGTACATCATCCATTACAAACCATACATAAGTTCTTACACAAATAAGGATCTCATGATCCATTTCTTAATACAACTCAAGCAGCGGAATAACGTAATAATAAAGGTAGCGTAGGCGAAGCTCCATCTTCGGGGTCACATGCAATGCTGACGATGGGAGATGATCCTAGTTGTCGTAACCTTCCTGGGGTCCATCATCCTGGTACTCCTCTTCATAGTCTGGCCACGGGAATAGCCAGGGACAAAGCCATGAGTACTCTTTAAGTACTCGCAAACTAATACTCACAAGTTAAGGGGTTTTTTGTAGTAGGACACTAAGCTCTAGGGTTGTTTGCAAAAAGCCAGATTTACCTCTACTAAGTTCAGAAGCAAGAAAAGCTAGTTGAAACTTTATAACACCTAAGTGGGAACTTGAATTTCATATCACAACTCTGTTGTGGTCAAGTCAAAATCTCAATTCATTTCACAAGTCATTTTGAAAACATCTGACGGCGGAACAGTATGGCCACTCCAACTGTCCATAACCGCGGACACGGCTATTCGAATAGTTTGACACTCTGCAGAGATTGTACACTTTCACCACAACATTCGATACATCCGTCAGGAACAAATCCTGAATTCACCATACTCAGTATGCGGATAATCAATCCTAACCTTTCAATTACGCGCCCTAGTATAGGCACCTCTCCTATGAGTTTGGCCTCCCAACCATGACCAACTGTCATCTTGGGTACTACACAGGTGGACAATCTTCACAAGGTAGCCTTAGCTCAGACCTTGGCCGTGAGGGAACCCATACTAAGGTATATAAGTTTCCAGTCAATCCCTATCCAATTTTTGGGTATTGTGGTTGTACGGTAAAATTGGAATAGTATCGCATCCAGACAACCATCAGTTTTATAAAGGGCTAAGGCTCATGCCTCAACATTTTCACCATCAAAATCATCTGGTGTTCGGAAACACATGTCAAAACATTTCAGTAGAATGACTCATCATTCCAAGGTTTTCATAACCATTTTCACCAAGTATTCCCATCTAAAGTTGATCAAGTTTTATGCTTAGCACTATCATCTACAAGTGGGGTAAGTACTAATGAGGGGTGGTAAACAAGTGGTGATTAATTAAGTTCAATCTCATGCCTTAGGATAACATCAAGATTATCTAGCTTAGGCCAATTTTAATGTTCTTTATGCAACCTTCAATGATCTTTCTAGTATCTACAAGTCACTTAAGTAAACTCTAAGAGAAAGCTTTGATAAAGAAATAAAGTATAAAGCTTGCAAGTAAAACTAGGATTGGGTTATCAAGTGGGTATGATCACATATGCTTAGGGCATATAGTTGGCATGGTATCAAGCAAGTATTTGCTTGCATAGGTCAACTTGGTTAGTAAGGCTTGCCTTGTGCAGAGTAGTGGTTGAAGTTCTCCTCGGCTTCTTCTTTGTAGTATTCTCGTTCCTCCTCGTATCCTTGGTCGGTACTAGCGTCTATAAATAAATACGAGGTACACAATCACCAAACAATACTTAACTATTTGCAATCATCACACAAGGGTGCACTATAGATGATCTAGCATCATCACTAACATTACAAGAATAAAGCATTTGTCTTATTTATTTTTAGAAAAGTAATTTCTACTCATTAAAAACCACTTAAGATTTAATATTATCCAACTCAAACATGGGATCATGTTGACACATGTCATCACCACATATTTCAGTACATGGGAATGTGATTTAAAGTGGTGTCACAATTTAATAAGGTTTAACCTTTTTATTTTAAATAATTAAAGTGACTAGAAATGCCTATGTGGAATTCTTTTATTACTTGAACATTATTTGTGTAAGTAAACCCATATGTTTTTATATATTCTGAAAGGTATGATCAAATGTGATTTTTGAGAGTTGGAATCAACTCAAAAGCTATTATGGTTGAAATTTGAAAAATGTTTGAATGCAGAAAAGCTTATGCCTTGTTATTTTTACCAAGGGTGATCTAATGGGCCAGCCCAGTGTCACTTCGCAGTGCGGGGATCAGCTAATAGGGGGGTTCCACATGTCAGTGGCTCATAACACGTGAAGCGGTACAAGGCGATGTGGTGCGTTGTATTAGAAGTGAGATCAACGGCTGAGGGTCATCGTCGACGATGAACATGTCACCGGCGAGCTAGAACCCTAGCGGCTCAGTGGGGGTTGTGGGAGGTTCACCAGGGCTCAGGCGAGGGTCGGTGATGGGGGCGAACGACGAAGTCGACGACGGCGATTCTCCTGGCACCGGCAGCTCCTCCTGGGGCGGCTCCAATCGATGGCTTCCTTCTTCTCCAGATGCGGCGGGCTCCGGCCAAATTCCGGAAATGCTCTGCTTGCCTTGCTCCGGGAGTGAGGTGGGGTGGTTCTGGGTGAGAGGGGAGTGAATTGGTGTGAAGAAATCGAGCGGGGGTCGTCTCCTTTTACAGGCTCGACGACGAGAACGAAAGGGATGGGCAGGCGACGGTGGCGACACAGCTACGGGCGGCTAGAGGGATGGCTACGGTTGGCGATCGACGGGCGGTCTCCTGGCGATGCTCTAGAACTTGAATGCGAGCTTAGGGGCGGTGGCAATTGGTCGGGAATGTGCGGTGCTCTGCGAGGCAGAGGCGGCGAACTCATGGCGGCGTGGCTACGGGCAGGCGATGAAACGAACATGGCTGGTGGTCTCCGAGGACGGTGGGGTGCATGCTGGCGAGCGGCAAGGGCTCCAGGTGGTCGGGTTGCATGGGAACGGCGTGCCTGGGGCGCGGCCAAGATGGTCGGCATGGCCACTGGTGCGGCGTTCCTGGCGGTTCTGGTCTCTGTCTTCGATCTAGGGCTGGTTGAGAGGGGGCGGTGAGGCATGGGCTGCATGCTAGACAAGGTGGGCATGGCTAGTTCTTCTCCTAGCTTGCTGTCCACACTAGGGTGACATGGTGAGGCTCGACCTGCTCACCATTGATGGCATTGGCAAGCTCATAGTGGTTCTAGGGGTTAGTTAAAGATGCTAGATGATCTACTAAGGCTAGTTGCAACCAGAGAGGAACAAGGTTGGCCAAAACACTGCTCAACATAGTGTTTTTGATTTGGTTGATTTGAATCTGCAACATGTTTGATGAAATGACCGCAAGAAATTTATTTTTGAATTTTGAAAAGATTTTTGGTGGGTGTGCTAGGAATGTGTTGAGGATTCTGTGGGTGCCTGGGTTTTGAAAATTGAGCTTGTTTGAGTGGTTTTTGAAATAGTGGGATCTTCCCATATGGGATAGATTCAACTTTAAACTGTCATTTAAACTAAGCATTTGAATGTTTTTGGATGATCATAAAGTGGGCCTTGGTACCTTATTATGAGTACTAACAAGGGGTGCAAAGATACATACATGTTTCTGTTGAGTTTTGAAAATTAGAGATAGCCAAAGAAGGCATGGGAGTTAATTTGGCCAAAGTAACCATTCACTTAATTTATTCATTTTGAATTGTTTGTCTTTGGGAAAAGTTTGGGGATTGTTTAGATGATGTTTATTTCACCTAAGAATCATTTTACAAGCAAAGAAACATAGAATCATGGCAATTCAAAAGAATCCAAATTTTGAATACTCACATATGAATGCTTTCTTATTTTTAGTTGGGAAAGTTTTTGTTAACCCTAATTTTGATGATTAGAGTTTGATGATCCAAGTTTAATATTTTTGGGATGTTACAAAGCTTCCCCCATTAAACAAAATCTCGTCCTGATATTTGAAAAAGGACGAAAAAGATTACCTAGGACTTGAAGCGATCGGGAAACTCTGTCCTGATGTGATCTTCGCGCTCCCAGGTAGCTTCCTCTTCTGTGTGGTTGCTCCACTGAATCTTGAGAAATTTGATGCTTCGGGTTCTGGTAGTTCTGAAAGCTTCTTCCAAAATACGGATGGGTACTTCGGGATTGGTCAGGTCATCGTAGATCTCTATGGTCTAATGGTCAATATTCTTGAACACTTCCGTCTTCTCCGGAACTTCGAGGCACTTGCGAAGTAATGAGATATGGAACACATTGTGCACGGCTGACATCTCTTCGGGTAGTTCTAATTGATACGACACTTCTCCTCGACGGTTCAGAATCTTGAAGGGGCCGATATATCTAGGGGCTAACTTTCCTTTCAGTTGGAAACGCTGGATTCCCTTCAATGGCGACACTTTCAGATACACGAAATCTCCGATGTTGAAGGCGAGGTCTCGACATCTCTTGTCTGCGTAACTCTTCTGTCTGGACTGGGCGGTCTTGAGGTGCTCACGAATCTTGTGAACTTTCTCTTCTGCTTCTCGTAGGATGTCGGGTCCGAAAATCTGACTCTCTCCTACTTCCGACCAGTTCAAAGGGGTGCGACACTTACTTCCATACATGAATTCAAATGGGGCCATTTGCAAACTAGCTTGATAACTGTTGTTGTATGAAAATTCTGCGAATGGCAGACAGTCTTCCCATTTAGATCCATACTCTAACACACATGCTCTCAACATGTCTTCGAGTATTTGATTTACTCGCTCTGTTTTTCCATCGTCTGAGGGTGTTAAGCTGTGCTGAAATCTAGTCGGGTTCCTAAACCTTCTTGGACTTTCTTCCAGAATCTCGAGGTAAACTGAGTTCCTGGATCAGATACGATGTTCTTGGGGACTCCATGCAAACTGACGATTTCTAGCGATGTATAACTCCGCTAGCTTCGAACTCTGATATGTGGTCTTGACTGGTAAGAAATGGGCGACTTTAGACAATCTGTCCACTATGACCCAGATAGAGTCATTTCCCCTACTAGAAGTAGGCAATCCGGTGATAAAGTCCATTCCAACGGGATCCCATTTCCATTCTGGAATCTGCAATGGTTGCAACAATCCAGCGGGTCTCTGATGTCCTGCCTTGACTCACTGACATATATCACACTTGGCGATATAGCTTCCGATTTCTCTTTTCATCTTATGCCAGCAAAATTGTTCTTTCAAATCTTGATACATCTTCGTTCCTCCGGGGTGGATAGGATAAAGAGTATCATGAGCTTCCTTTAGAATAACTTCTTTCAACTCAGAATCTGCTGGTACACAAAGGCGTCCTTTGTACCACAGAACTCCTTCTTTGTCTTCGGTGAATCCCGGTACTTTGCATGTACCGATACGACGCATGATTCCGTCGATACTAGCATTTCCTTTCTACGCCTCTTTGATCTGACTGATCAAAGTGGGTTGAAGTTCTATGCTAGCCAAAAATCCTTCACTCACTAATTCCATTCGGAAATCTTCCATCTCTTTGTGCAGACTTGGTTGCTCCTTCAAAATCATGGAGTCCAAGCGGCACGATAATCTGCTAAGGGCATCTGCTACCACGTTGGCTTTACCGGGGTGATAGTGAATGTCCAAGTCATAATCCTTGATTAGCTCAATCCATCTTCTCTGTCTCATATTCTGCTCCTTCTGAGTGAATATATACTTCAGGCTCTTGTGATCCGAATAAATATCACAACGGTTTCCCATCAGGTAGTGCCTCCATGTCTTCAGGGCTAGAACTACGGCTGCGAGCTCGAGGTCATGGGTTGGATAGTTCTACTCATGTCGTTTCAGTTGTCGCGATAGATAAGATATAACTTTGCCTTCTTGCATTAGCACACATTCGAGACCGATCTTGGATGCATCACAATACACTTCAAAGGGCTTCGTGATATCCGGCATGATTAAGATTGGGGCTGAAATCAATATCCTATTGAGTTCTTGAAAACTCGCTTCACATTTGTCCGTCCATTCAAACTGCTTGTTCTTCTTCAGCAATTGGGTCATGGGTCTGGCGATACTCGAGAATCCTTCTACGAACTTGCGGTAGTATCCCGCCAATCCGAGAAATGCATGAACTTGGGTTTGAGTGGTTGGGGCTTGCCAATCTTCAACATCTTTCACCTTTGTAGGGTCAATGGCAATTCCTCCGGCTGATACAATGTGACCGAGGAATCCTACCTTCTATAACCAGAATTCACATTTGCTAAACTTGGCATACAACTGATGCTCTCTAAGGGTTCCAAGAATGGTCCTTAGGTGTAGCTCATGTTCTTATTCTGATTTGGAATAAATCAGAATGTCATCGATGAAAACAACGACAAACTTATCCAGGAAGTCCATAAAAATCTTATTCATGAGATTCATGAAATAATTGGGGGCATTGGTTAGTCCAAAAGACATGACAGTATACTCGTATAATCCGTATCTGGTGGTAAAGGCAGTCTTTGGAATATCCTGTTTGCGAATCTTGAGTTGATGATAGCCAGTCCTAAGATCAATCTTAGAAAACACTTTGGCACCGGTCAACTGATCAAACAAATCTTCTATCTTGGGCAACAGGTATTTGTTCTTGATAGTGACATCATTCAACTTCCGATAATCCATACACAAACGGTTACCTCCATCTTTCTTGTCCACAAACAAGACAGGTGATCTCCATGGTGACGCCCTTGGTTGAATCAATCCAATTTCCAGCATGGCATCCAGTTGCTTCTTCAGTTCTGCTAGTTCAGACGGGTTCATACTATATGGTCTCTGGGCTATGGGTCCTGTTCCGAGGATTAGTTCAATGATAAACTCGATATCCTGATCTGGGGGCATATCGGGCAAAACATCTGGAAATACATCAGGGTATTCACAGACTATCCGGACTTGGTCAATGGTAGGCTGGGATATACTCTTGTTGCACTTGAATTGACGATATAAGGTTTCAGATACATGCTCGACTGATATTCCGGTTGTACTGGTCATGGTTATGGCTTTCTTGGCACAGTCAATTAATCCTTTATGTTTGGACATCCACTCCATTCCTAGTACTACTTCCAAATCTTTAGTTCCGAGTACTATCAGATTAGCATAAAAATCTATGCCATGGATTCGGATAGGGACGGCTTTGCAAATTTGCCTAGCTTTGGTGGTTGAACCGGGGATTTGCACAATCGTAACATGCTTCAGTTTGGTTGGTTGAATCTTACTAGTGCATGCAAATTCTTCGGTGACAAATGAATGCGATGCACCAGAATCAAACAACAGTCTAGCGAGTATTGAATTAACAGAAAACATACCCCTAGCATGACGTCTGGCGCTTCTCGATTCTTCAAAGATGCATGAGAAAAGACAGCCGCTATGTTGAGCGAATTCTGGGCAAACCTTCTTCCGGTCTGAACACGGCTGTCATTGAGCCGGGCATTTGCATTGGGGGCTGCGGCATTCTTTTTGGGGCACTCATTGGAGTAGTGACCCTTATTTCCATAGTCATCACAAGTCACTTGCGACTTGTCCTTTGTCACAACAGCACAACATTGCTTCCATCCTCGGGCGTGTTGGTGTTGGCAAGATTGTTGTTGTTGAACTTGGGTGGTGCACGGTTGAAATTGTTAGGGTTGCCGGGGTTGTTGTGATTTCCTCCGGGCCTTGTGTTTCCACGGTTGGGATAGGTCGGATGGTTCATCGGGGGTCTGTTGTTTCTCGGGGCAAATCCTGGAGATGGGTTAGGGCGATACTTTGGGGTATGATGGGTTCCTGGCTGATGCATGATGCGATGCTTCAGGTTCTCATTGGCTTGGTTGATCTTTCCTTCCATCTGGATGGCAGAGTCGACAAGGGCTTCAATATCAGCAAATGGGATATTGACCAAAACCGTCTCCACTCATCGTGCAGACCATTTAGGAATCTTTCTTTTTTCTTGGCTTCAGTGTTGATCTCATCTGGGGCATACCTAGCTAATGACAAGAATTTGTCACGGTATTCCACTACGGTCATCCTTCCTTGCTTCAGTTTTCTGAACTCATATCTCATTCTCTTGATCAAACCCGGTGCCACATGGGTTCTGCTGAACTTGACCTTGAATTCCTCCCAGGTCATCATCTGTCCTCCGGTCATTGCATGAACGATGTTCCACCATCTTCTTGCATCTCTGGCTAGATAGTGGGTGGCGAACAGAACTTTCTCGTTGGCTTCCACTCCTGCGACTTCTAGGTTGTTTTCCATGGTTTGCAGCCAATCGTCTGCATCTAGGGGCTCTTCTTACTTAGTGAAAACTGGTGGGTTGGTGTTCTGGAAATTCTTGAGCTTACTTCCATGGTTGTCCTGATTTCCTTGGCCTTGATTGTGTTGCCTGTCAAAACCCACCGGCGAGCAGCGACGAGCAACACGAAGAGCCGGGAGGCTCCCAGAACTGCTAGTGGGCCCTGGTCCCTCGGGCAACGGCCCGCAAAACTCCGACACACGTCCTGGCTTGGTTCAAGGGCGTGCCACCTATACGGTCAGAAGGTGATGGATTTCGATCAGTTTCTGCATGGTAAACAAGTATACGAAATTCGAGCCGTGACTGCTCCTGTGTTTCCACAATCGGCTCCTAGAGCCGATTATCCCATGGTTCGCATTAGATCTACGATAACATGGGGTTTTGCTTCATCATTACAAGTTAAATCGATCTCTGACGGTTTAACGTTTCACCACGTAATTGGAACATCCTACACGTAATTGAGCTGGTAGATACAAAAGATGATAGAAAACTAACCCTAGAGGAGGCCTAACAACCGACGTAAAGTCAATTACGGAACAACTCCTCTCGAACTAGCAAACCATATCCTTACGTACTCTTGGATCGCTCAACCCGCTTGCAAGGCACGATTGCGTGGATATCAAACTAAACCTTGGAGAACAAGGCATAACTATAACAGATCAAACAACTGAATAAAGATCAAGCAAGATGCTACCCTTGCACCCGGGAAAAGGTACAAAGGTAGCGAGGTAACTAGAGGTAGCATAACTTAAACAATCATAGCGAAAAGTACCGATGCTAGCCTCAACAAATCTATGATAATAGTATTACTCGCCATCAACAAGGCTTCAGTACGAGTAACACCAAATAACGCATAGAATATCGCCTAGATCGCAAGATGCGATCTAGGCGATGACACTTACCGAAAGAAACCCTAGAAACAAGGGGTGGCGATGCGCCGAGATTGTGTTTGTTGTGAACGTGATTGTCCTCTTTTTCTCGATAACCTTAGGTACATATTTATAGTCCGGAGACTTTCTATCTTTGGAATAACTCTACAACTCTATCTCTTACCTAAACCGAAACGTAACCTACTACAATATACAGATACACGGGCAATTTAGCCCAAATCCACGTACAAGGCCGATTCAGCAACACGTTGCATATATTGTAACACCCTCAGAATCGGACCTATGCAAGTTTGAGCAAAATTCGCCAAACCCGCATAGAAACGATTCAAAGGTGCCCACCAGGCACTTTCGTGCGGGTGGAAAGCAAAGTAATAACATTACACAACAGTCCTCGATGGGACCCACAGAACAGATATATATAACAGCGACTCAAAGAGTCAAGAATACAGATATAATATACAAAGATCCAACTCACTTTGAAAATGATAGAGCGTCCAGCTACGGACAAGATGCAAATGGGGCTAAGAGCCCTGAAGAATAACCAATGGCGTCCATAACCCTGCCCAGGCCAAGCCGGAAGGGTAACCCTGCTAACGGCGTCGATCTCAAAACCTGCTTAAACAAAAGGGGTGCCGACAAAGGGCAAAAAAGAAAAACAAAGAAGGAGCGTCGATCGAGGCCAAGACAGCGAGGCTAGAATTCGGCGGTCCTCGCCTACATAGGTGTGGTGGACTGAGCGGCAGCGGCAGCATGCACTAAACATCCTATAGAGACTCGATACAACTGGCGGTTATCAGAGAGAGGTGAGATAAACCTATTCGGATCCAACCTGAAGCTGACACCAAACAAACCCATCCTGGTGTTTCCCCCTCGAGACCAAACGAGGAAGTCAACCGAGGAACTCACACAGTTGGCAGTTTTACTTATTCAGTTATTGTTGCAGCAATTACTAGTCAGGTTTAAATAATCGTCCTGATAAAGTAAGCAGTGGGCACTTTTAGTTAACCATTCCGTGATAGTGGCAACACTTACTAGTCAGATACAATTAGCATGAGATAACCCTTAAACCCAGCAGTTGTTGGTACTTTTATTCAGCCATTCCATTGTAGTTGCAATACTTACTAGTCAGGTACAATGGTCGCAAGCGACCCTCCAAACAAGCAATTGTGGGCAGTATTAATTAGTCATTCCATTATAGTGAAGCTGATTACTAGTCATTATAAAGTCAAATTTATAGCAGTAAACTTTAGTTATGCTTGTCTATGATCGAGATCATCATGCTCCAAGTCGTCCATATCCGACACGGCTTTCGAAAGTTTTACCCGCCGGGTGCACCAATAGCAACACACGCCGATCAACCTCGAAAACCAAATCAAAACCCAACGAGGCTTTCACGATCGAACAATCACAGGATTCAGAAATATTTCAGGGGCCACCCCATTGAGTACACCAACGAAGTAAGCAAGCTCGAGACGGACTCAAGGTTTGTCAATGGTCTGTAAACGATCGGAACCCAAAGTGGCTGGCTTGTCGATACCATGAAAACATTTCGCTTACCTAACAAAGACAGGTGCTCCTCGCACAATTTAAATACAGAAAGTAGCATGGCATAAGTACAGGATCGTAAATAAAACCTCAAACTAGTTTGTGGCCCCAAGAAATAAGACTGAATCAAGCTCTGGCTCAGGGGGGTCCCATATACCTCCCGGATGTGGATAGCGCGATAAAACAAGGAACATGTATCAAGTACTCGGGGTCTTACGGGACACAAGTGGGCGTTCGGAAACCAAATATTTTCTATCACCCACCGATGCCTCTGCTTATTTCAATTTTAGTTGTTAAACAGAAATTAAAGTGACGATAAGTAAAACTAGAATCATCTCCAACATCAACATGCGGCAATACATCAAGAATCGGCATATGACGACACGCATCAGCACTTGAGCAAGCAACTACGACGCGCAAGTCCAACTATCTACCAAACAACAGGTAATAGGGTGTGTCCAAGGCAATATAGGGCTGCACGGTATATCACAGGGACGGAAAACTAGAGCAACGCAACACAGATAGCAATAGATCAACAGGAGGGGAATAAAGACTATAAAGTAAGATAGGTAGAAAGGGGGAGATGCTCGCCTGAAAACATTGACGAAGGATCAACCGAAGATCGAGGCGAAGCTCACATCAACTCAACGGCCTTATCCGCGAAGAAGCAAAACACTAGAATAAACACCGGATGCAATATTTAATACTAAGGTAGAAGATCGGCATGATGCATGTATGATGCATGGCATGGCAAAGAGGCGATGCAATTAGGTCATATTAAGCGGAACCAGGGTCCCGACAATTAGTTAGGTGGTTCATGTTATTTAGAAACCCCGCATTTTAAATGTTGTATAACATGGCAGAAGATAGTACCGGGTTCGCTACACCAATTTAAATGAGGCCAATATAAGGCTAGATTTGCCCGCATATGGGCCCCATATTTAGTTATGAGGTGAATTCAGCATAAGGCCCCCAAACCAATGATATGCATGCGAGATGTCAATTAAATATGCAACAATATCAATATCATATATTATAAAAATATGAGGGGTTTCGGATAGGGGTCACACATCTGGGTCGGGAGATCTTGGGTTTCGGGGTTCGGGGTTCGGTCTCAGGGTTCAGGGTTCGACGGGATCAGCGGGATCGGGAACCGGGAAGAAGGACTTGGTTCGGCGTCGAGGCGCATCGGACTCGCCCTAGTCGGTGCCGGTCTTGTCACCGCGAAGATCTTGTCGGGTCCGTGTTCCGGTTTGTCTTGGCCTTCGGGGTGAAGTACTTGGCGTTCCATGCCGGCGACCTTGGCGTTCGGCAACCTACGAAGTAGACCTTGGAGTTCCGCGATGATCTTGTCGATTCCTTGGCGCTTCGGATCGGTCTTCGGTTTCGTGTGGTAGATCTTGGTGTTCCGGGCATCGGATCCTCGAGACCGGGGTCCTTGGAATTTCCACCTCGAGCGAGGGTGTGAACTTGATTCGAGCACCGACGGTCTTCAGGTTCTCATGTTCAATCGTCGGTCTTGGTCCTCTGGACAGGCGGCGTCGGAGATCCTGGACGCGTGTTCTCTGATTTGGAATTGGGGATCCCAACAACACCCACATCAACAGCTCCAGGTAGCGGCAGGGATAACCAAAAGATGAAACGAGATGGGATTTGGTCCGCGGTAACAGTTACACAACATAAGCACACACAGAGACAAGGTACGAATTGAAACTTGACAGAGCTATGGAGAGGGACTAGCGCAGCCAGCAGAGGAGGTCGCGGGCAGTGTCGGGCGAGGTAGAAGAAAGCCGTGTCCGTGCACAGCGATGGAGAGAGACGCCGGAGGTGCTTAAGGCGGTCGCGGATGGAGGAGGCCCGACGGCCGGCGAAGGCGATGGGGACACGGAGACGGGGCGGTGCAGAGGAGGTGCTCGGGCGAGGCCGAACGGCGGATGAGCGGCTGGAGGTGGCTCACGGCAGAGAGGAGGGCGCGGCCGACGGGGAGGCGAGCTCCAGGGAGGATCCGTGGCGGCAGGTGCTCGGCGGCGGAGGAAGCTCGGGGAAGGACCAGCGGCACTGGCTCGCGGACGGAGGCGCCGCGTGTTGGGGAAGGGCGTCACGGCGACGCAGAGGGGCACGGGGCTGGCACGGGGAGGCGGCGATGTGGTGGAGGCTCCGGCAAGCCAGACGCGGGCCGGGGAGGTGGCGGAGAGCGGTGGCGACGCCCGTACCTTCGGTCAGGCGGACGGCCGAAGAGGGGTGAGGGAGGAGCAGGGAGAATGGAGAGGAGTTTGCGGTGGCAGAGGGGAGGGAATCGCGGGATCGCGAGGAAGGAGGCGGTTGCGGTGGCGGACACGAGCGGGAGGAAAGGGGAGAGAGAGGAGCGTGTGGAAGAGTGGTGGGGCCGAGTGGGACTGCGCAAGGCTGTGAGGGGGGTGGGGCTGTGGGGTGGGCGGCTGCTGTGTGCGTTGCGTGTGTGTGGGTCGGGTGGGTCGGTCGCAGCGGGTCGGATGGGTGAGTGCGTGTGTGGGGCTGCTGGGGAGGGAGTAGTGGGACCAGGCTGAGGTGGCGAGAGCTGAGTGGAAGGAGGATTGGGCAAGGGTGAGGTGGCGACCGGTGATTGGTGGGAGTGAGGTGGCTGGGAACTGGGTAGGTTAGAGTTAGGTAGGAAGAGTTTAGGACAGGCTGGTTTTGGGGAATTAGGGTTTGGTCCAACCGGTTGGGCCTGGCCGGTTTAGATATAGGTTTTAATATTTATTTCAAACATTTTATTTTGTTTTCTTTGTTTTGTTTAAATAATTTTATAATTAGTTTTACACGATTGAAATAGCAAGAAAATATAATTTGAATAAAAGAGGAGATGTAATGTCAAAAATAATATAGGGTTTTATAAAATAGTTACGAGACAAAACATGCATGATGATGACGATGCTCAAATGCAATGCGGCATGATGACATGAGCATGCGGTCGATGATGCAATGCAAAAACAACGCGATTTCCTAGTAGTGGTTTTGCGGGCGCCACAATTCGACACCACTAACAATGGATCTCGCCGAGATCCGCCTCATGGTACCGGAAGGAAGGTCGTGGTCCGCATCTTCTCGCCTGTAGATCCTCGCGACACCACTAACAAAAGGTCGTTGTCCGTGATCGCCGAGAGAACTCTCCGGAATAAAAGATCGAAGGCGAGGTATCAACAAATAAAGCCACCTCTAGCTTCAATGAAAAAGCGAACCGATGCATTCTCGCCCACGTCAATGTACAAAGCGAATAGAAAGGGTAGTGCATGGGGCCAATCCATCACGCACCCAAACTATTACTCCGCACAATCGAGAAGAGCGTGCAACCATTCTCGAATCGATCGACGATCTCGACAAGCGAGGTTCGAACAAAGGAGTGATGCGCATCAGATCGGATCCGCGAGGATGTCGTCGCGTCGGAAAACACCGGAAGGCACAAACAAGGAACAAAGAATGGTACCGCAGTAGACGGATTCCTCAGGCAGCTTGATCACCGGATGGTAGAACACCGTTACCAAAGGAGGAAGCGAAACCCTAAAGGTACGACGGAAACCCAACCACGAGAATTCCTGGACTCGAATAAAGAGAAGAGAGCGGATTCAAAACACGTAAAGATAAGAGGAGAACAGCAGAGGGGTAAGGAGTAAAATCAGACCTAATCAGAACTATCCAACCGATTTTACAAAAATAGTTTTGACACTCTACTTCGGCCGTTAGCTAGGTTATCCTACAGGCTGGACTTGTGGGGTATCGCAATCTGGGCTCGATACCACTCATCACCCTCGATCGGACCTATGCAAGTTTGAGCAAAATTCGCCAAACACGCATAGAAACGATTCAAAGGTGCCCACCAGGCACTTTCGTGCGGGTGGAAAGCAAAGTAATAACATTACACAACAGTCCTCGATGGGACCCACGTAATGTATATATATAATGACTCAAGAGTCAAGAATACAGATATAATATACAAAGATCCAACTCACTATGAAAATGATAGCGTCCACGGACAAGATGCAAATGGGGCTAAGAGCCTCAAGAATAACCAATGGCGCCCATAACCCCGCCTGTGCCAAGCGGAAGGTAACCGCTAACGGCGCCGATCTCAAAACCTGCTTAAACAAAAGGTGCCGACAAAGGGCAAAAAAGAAAAACAAAGAAGGAGCGTCGATCGAGGCCAAGACACGAGGCTAGAATTGCGGTCCTCGCCTACATAGGTGTGGTGGATCGAGCGGCAGCAGATGCACTAAACATCCTATAGAGACTCGATAATCAAGCGGTTATCGAGAGAGGTGAGATAAACCTATTCGGATCCAACCCGGTCGACACCAAACAAACCCATCCTGGTGTTTCCTCGAGACCAAACGAGGAAGTCAACCGAGGAACTCACATACTTGGCGCTTTACTTATTCGATTATTGTTGCAGCAATTACTAGTCGTTTAAATAATCGTCACGATAAAGTAAGCGCAAGGCACTTTTAGTTAACCATTCCGTGATAGTGGCAACACTTACTAGTCGATACAATTAGCATGAGATAACCCTTAAACCCAGCAGGTTGTTGGTACTTTTATTCAGCCATTCCGTTGTAGTTGCAATACTTACTAGTCAGTACAATGGTATGGCGACCCTCCAAACAAGCAATTGTGGGCATTAATTAGCCATTCCATTATAGTGAAGCTGATTACTAGTCATTATAAAGTCAAATTTATAGCATAAACTTTAGTTATGCTTGTCTATGATCGAGATATCATGCTCCAAGTCGTCCATATCCGCGGACACGGCTTTCGTAAAGTTTTACCCGCCGGGTGCACCAATAGCAACACACGCCGATCAACCTCGGAAAACCAAATCAAAACCCAACGAGGCTTTCACGAACAATCACAGATTCAGAATATTTCAGGGGCCACCCATTGAGTACACCCGCAACGGTAAGCAAGCTCGAGACGGACTCAAGGTTTGCGTCAATGGTGTAACGATCGGGAACCCAAAGTGTGGCTGGGCTTGTCGATACCGCAAAACATTCCGCTTACCTAAACAGACAAAGGTGCTCCTCGCACAATTTAAATACAGAAAGTAGCATGGCATAAGTACAGATCGTAAATAAAACCTCAAACTAGTTTGTGGCCCCAAGAAATAAGATGAATCAAGCTCGCCTGGGGGTCCCATATACCTCCCGGATGTGGATAGCGCGATAAAACAAGGAATGTATCAAGTACTCGGGGTCTTACGGGACACAAGTGGGCTCGAAACCAAATATTTTCTATCACCCACCGATGCCTCTGCTTATTTCAATTTTAGTTGTTAAACAGAAATTAAAGTGACGATAAGTAAAACTAGAATCATCTCCAACATCAACATGCGGCAATACATCAGCAATCGGCATATGACGCACACGACAAGACTTGAGCAAGCAACTACGACGCAAGTCCAACTATCTACCAAACAATGTAATAGGATGTGTCTATGGCAATATAGGGCTGCACGGTATATCACAGGGACGGAAAACTAGAGCAACGCAACACAGATAGCAATAGATCAACAGGAGGGGAATAAAGACTATAAAGTAAGATAGGTAGAAAGGGGGAGATGCTCGCCTGAAAACATTGACGAAGGATCAACCGAAGATCGAGGCGAAGCTCACATCAACTCAACGGCCTTATCCGCGAAGAAGCAAAACACTAGAATAAACACCGGATGCAATATTTAATACTAAGGTAGAAGATCGGCATGATGCATGTATGATGCATGGCATGGCAAAGAGGCGATGCAATTAGGTCATATTAAGCGGAACCGGGGTCCCGACAATTAGTTAGGTGTTTCATGTTATTTAGAAACCCCGCATTTTAAATGTTGTATAACATGGCAGAAGATAGTACCGGGTTCGCTACACCAATTTAAATGAGGCCAATATAAGGCTAGATTTGCCCGCATATGGGCCCCATATTTAGTTATGAGGTGAATTCAGCATAAGGCCCCCAAACCAATGATATGCATGCGAGATGTCAATTAAATATGCAACAATATCAATATCATATATTATAAAAATATGAGGGGTTTCGGATAGGGGTCACACATCTGGGTCGGGAGATCTTGGGTTTCGGGGTTCGGGGTTCGGTCTCAGGGTTCAGGGTTCGACGGGATCAGCGGGATCGGGAACCGGGAAGAAGGACTTGGTTCGGCGTCGAGGCGCATCGGACTCGCCCTGGTCGGTGCCGGTCTTGTCACCGCGAAGATCTTGTCGGGTCCGTGTTCCGGTTTGGTCTTGGCCTTCGGGGTGAAGTACTTGGCGTTCCGTGCCGGCGACCTTGGCGTTCGGCAACCTACGAAGTAGACCTTGGAGTTCCGCGATGATCTTGTCGATTCCTTGGCGCTTCGGATCGGTCTTCGGTTTCGTGTGGTAGATCTTGGTGTTCCGGGCATCGGATCCTCGAGACCGGGGTCCTTGGAATTTCCACCTCGAGCGAGGGTGTGAACTTGATTCGAGCACCGACGGTCTTCAGGTTCTCATGTTCAATCGTCGGTCTTGGTCCTCTGGACAGGCGGCGTCGGAGATCCTGGACGCGTGTTCTCTGATTTGGAATTGGGGATCCCAACAACACCCACATCAACAGCTCCAGGTAGCGGCAGGGATAACCAAAAGATGAAACGAGATGGGATTTGGTCCGGGTATGATACACAACATAAGCACACACAGAGACAAGGTACGAATTGAAACTTGACAGGAGCTTGCGGAGAGGGGACTAGCGCAGAGCCAGCAGAGGAGGTCGCGGGGTGCAGGTCGGCGACGTCAAGGTAGAAGAAAGCCGCGTCCGTGCACAGCGATGGAGAGAGACGCCGGAGGTGCTTAAGGCGGTCGCGGATGGAGGAGGCCCGACGGCCGGCGAAGGCGATGGGGACACGGAGACGGGGCGGTGCGGAGGAGGTGCTCGGGCGAGCAGCGGATGGCGATGAGCTGGAGGTGGCTCACGGCAGAGGAGGGCGCGGCCGACGGGAGAAGCTCGAGGGAGGATCCGTGGCGGCGGTGCTCGGCGGAGGAAGCTCGGGGAAGGACCAGCGGCAGCTCATGGACGAGGCGCCGCGTGTTGGGGAAAGGCGTCACGCAGCGCAGAGGGGCACGGGCTGGGCAGGGAGGCGGCGATGTGGTGGAGGCTCCAAGCAGGACGCTGGCCGGGAGGTGGCCAGAGCAAAGCGGGCGACGCCGTGCCTGGTCGAGCAGGCAGGACGGCGAAGAGGGTGAGGAGGCAGGGAGAAGGAGAGGAGTTTGCGGTGGCAGAGGGGAGGATCAGGATCGCGAGGAAGGAGGCGGTGTGGCGGACACGGGAGGAAAGGGAGAGAGAGGAGCGTGTGGAAGAGTGGTGGGGCAGGGTGTCTTGGCGTGGCAGTGGGGAGGTGGGGCAGGCGGTGGGGTGGGCTGTGCGTTAAATGTGTGTGTGGTGGGTGGTCGCGGTGGTCGGATGGGTGAGTGCGTGTGGGCTGCCGGGAGGGAGTGGGACCAGGCTGAGGTGGCGAGAGCTGAGTGGAAGGAGGATTGGGCAAGGGTGAGGTGGCGACCGGTGATTGGTGGGAGTGAGGTGGCTGGGAACTGGGTAGGTTAGAGTTAGGTAGGAAGAGTTTAGGACAGGCTGGTTTTGGGGAATTAGGGTTTGGTCCAACCGGTTGGGCCTGGCCGGTTTAGATATAGGTTTTAATATTTATTTCAAACATTTTATTTTGTTTTCTTTGTTTTGTTTAAATAATTTTATAATTAGTTTTACACGATTGAAATAGCAAGAAAATATAATTTGAATAAAAGAGGAGATGTAATGTCAAAAATAATATAGGGTTTTATAAAATAGTTACGAGACAAAACATGCATGATGATGACGATGCTCAAATGCAATGCGGCATGATGACATGAGCATGCGGTCAGGATGATGCAATGCACAAAAACAACGCGATTTCCTATTAGTGGTTTTTGCGGGGCGCCACATATATGTATCTTCCAAGCCCATCTTGATTACGGCCCATCTCCTCGTTTGGCCAAAATATGGCGATAACACATGCCCCCTAGTTTTGGCAGCAATAATTCCAAAACCACTCTGTTGATGTTTTTTCTTCCCCTTTTTTTTTACATCGGGTTACGCGTTGCAGAGCAGAATCGTCACGCCACCCCCTCATCATGATGCCCTGTCCTCTCAAATCCTTCGCAGTGCATGATTTGACGATTTCGGCAGCACATTCTGGGAAACCGCTACGGCATTGACCCGCCTCCCACTATTCCCTTTATTTAAATTCATCTGAGCAGTTTGCAGTCCCCATCTTCCTCCAGTAGCCAAAAAACCCTCTTCCTCCGCCGAAAAAACCCTCTTCCTCCGCCATGGCCTCCTCTTCTTCCGCCTTTCCTCCCAAATCTTCCAACACCATTAGCAACCGGGAGCCGACGCGGAGCACCCCCACGGAGGCTGAGACTCTCCCACAATGGTGGGACGAGAGGATTGGGATTTCGCCGCTTGGTCGGGACGACGGCCCTCATCGACGGCGAGGAGGGCCTGCAGTTCTCGTCGACGGGAACCGGAGGCGGAGAGCGACGGCCTTTGGTCACAGGGGCGGCGTCAATCCTCAGCGAGGAGGAGGAGTGAGGAGGACACCTCCTCCCGGCAGTATCCACGATGAAGCGCTTCCGCCGGGTCCATGAGGACACCGAAGACGACGAGGACGAGGAGGCCTGGCGGCATCTTCAAAGAAGAAGGCGACACCGTCGGCTACGTGATGACATGGTAACAAAACGATGGCGAAGACAGCGGCGACGACCTCGGCCTCTAGATTAGGAACTAGTAGTAGTAGTAGTAGATTTCCCTTTGTAAGCAATCAGCTCCACTGTAAATAATCGTCTTTTGAATGAACGAAGATTGCTTTTCCAACTCGAAGATTGCTTTTTTCGACCCAATCTCGCCAATAGTCAAAATAGGTCGATGCTCCAGAAGCCGATAATACTGTATCGGCTTTCACCACACTACACTCATACAGCCAACCAAGTCAAAGCTCAAAGAGCCAATGGCAACACATCGGCTTTCCCAAAAACGTTGACAAGGTCAAAACTTGGTCGCATACTTAGACAAATCTGAGCGGCCACTTTCCAGTTTCAAACGGTAACCTGCGACCCTCTTCAAAAAAGGGCGACCCAGATCTCCAATTGCCCACCGACCAGATCGAGCTCACAGCGACAAGAACCCTCGATCCCCAACTGCATAGATCCATCTCCATGGCAAACTAGATGGCGGAATCATCCAACACCAACCAGAGGTCTCGGTCAAGGTCGCCTACTCCTGATCAACGCGATGCTAGAATTAATGGCGAACACCTGAATTAATGCCTTATTCCACCATTAAATTTTTTAGGTTTCAGACATTCTGCTGCCGCATCCTTCTCTCCCAAATTACCTCTGTCTTGGCCCTCGTACAGAATCTAGTCCTGCCCATCTGATCTCTTGCGAAGCAAACAAAATCCCCTTCGTAAGCCAAGACCTAGATTTAAACTCTTGGGCCGACTGCTTGCGAGCCTGGCCTAATTCCCCTGAACATTGGGTCTCTTGGTTCAGCAGGGTAGCTAGAGCTTACCAATCCCAATGGGAAACCACGGGAATAGCCGATGCCTTTAGGCAAGCCGGATCTAGCAATCCCCGAAGGTGCAGATGAAACGGCTACCACTTTGGCCAAGCCCCCAGCAACCACACACAAGCCGATCGTCTCCTCATCTGCTATCCCCTCGATCTTAGGAGAGGTACGTTAGCTTATTTCGGCTCATCCTTACACGTTGGACGCATACTGACGCTTTTTCGGGCTGCCAGAGTTGTGATATTTCAGGCTTGCTGACGTTCGACCCTGAATCCATCGAACCAACTCCCTCTGTTGCCGATGATGAACCACGATCCAGGGCTGTTCCACCTCAATTTCAGCGTCTTAAAGCCTTGCTGTCCTCCCCGATCGAAGAGTTGATCGAGGGTTCTGAGGAGGTGAAGAGCGTTCTTGCTGAAATAAAAGACCAACTCCCAGTAGCATTGCAGGTGAAGCTTTGGCCAATTGTAACTCTGTCTTTCTACGGGTCAAGGGTGAAGTTAGCTCGTGAGAGGATCAGTCTGCGCCGCGCCCAACTTCCACTGAAGACCAATATCGCAGACAGATGTCAGCAGCTCAACGAGAAAAAGGAGTCTCTTGATGCCAAAACTGACACCTCTGTCAGTACCGCCGAGCTCGCATCCTTGAAAAGGGAGTTGGAAGATCTTGAAGAGAAGGTCCGGGCGACTAAACAGCTCATTCGCGACAAGGAAGAATCCATCACCCGCTCCCAAGACGAAGCAGAAAGCCTCAAAGCTCAACTGAAGACCGATCTGCGAAATCGTGCTCGAACAAGCAGCTAGTGACGGGCAAGGGCGAAGATGACGGCCGAGATCGCCGAGGTGGATCGTGTCCGTTGGCGCCTCCACGCCTTGAGGCATTTCTTGATGCTCGTTTATGTAAACTGGCATCTGCTTGTAACAGATTGAACCTCTAGAGTCGATGACTGTGCATCGGCTATATATTTTCTTTTTTATTTGGACGATTTCATGTATCGGCCCCCACATTTCACTGTCTATCATCCCACATGCTTGGGAAATATTTCTTGAGATGTTGGCCATTGACAGCCACTGGGAATTTTACGCCGTCCAGCTCCTCAAGCATGTACGCGTTCCCTCTTAAAACCTGATCGACCCTGTATGGCCCGTGCCAATTTGGAGACCATTTACCATATGTTGCATCCTTAGTCCCTAATGGCAACACAGCTTCCCATACCAGATCGCCAACGTGGAACTCCTTTGGTCTCACTTTCTTGTTATATGCACGAGCTACCTTGGCCTTGTTCTCTTTGATTTTCTCAGCGACCACGACTGAGCTCGATTAAATCCTCAACACATCACTCATCGAGGTTGCATATTCTTCGATTGTTAGATTGTTACGAAAAGTGACACGTCTCGATCCAGCCGTAATTTCCCAAGGCAATACGACTTCTTGTCCATAGACTAGATGGTATGGCGAGGTTTTATCGCTCCATGGCATGACATGCGATAAGCCCATAAAGCCTCGACAAAACCTCGTACAACGCCTAGGGTGTTCGCCGACTTTCCTCTTGATCGCTTGATAAGGCTCGTTGGGCCGCTTCCTTGCCCATTTGCTTGAGCATAGTATGGAGATGATCAGATCAGCTTAATCCCGTGTCCTCACAATTTTCTAAACTCGTGAGAAATGAAGACCGAACCTCCATCGGTCGTGATAGTTTGGGGAATCCGAATCTATGAATGACATGTTCTTTCACAAAATTGATAACATCCTTTGAGTTCACCGACTTCATCGGGACAGCCTCCACCCATTTAGTGAAATAATCGATAATGGCCAAAATCCACATGTGGCCTTTGCTTGATGGAGGATTGATCTTGCCAATCATATCCATGCCCCAACCTCGGAATGGCCAAGGTTTGATGATGGGGTTCATTCTTGACGTGGTACCATCTGAATTTTCCCAAATTTCGACATGCTTGACACCCTTTGTAGTACTTGAAGCAGTCCTCAAGCATGGTGGGCCAATAAAACCCCGATCGCTTGATCAACCATTTCATCTTGTGAGCCGATTGGTGAGTTCCACAGGCGCCCGTGTAGGAGCCGATTGGCCTCGGGTCCCGGACATTTGAGCAATAACCCCTCCAGTCCTTAAAACATGTCGTCCCGATAAGCACATACTTCATGGCCTTGTACCTTATCCGTTTAGGTGCCCCCAGCGAATCCTTCAAGTAATTGAAGATATCGGCTCTCCGATCATCTGCTTCGTGAACTGCACGAACATCGGCTCCCTACCTTTCGTCCTTGTAGCTGAAGCCATTTGTGCAAGATCATTACGCCTCGGTATTCGCGATCGCGGGATCCGTGAAGTTTATGTACCGGAACTGTGCCATCATTTCGCGGCATTGCAGCCATAATGGGAAGAGCGACTCGCTCTCACACTTGTATTCCTCCGTGAGTTGAAATCACCAACTTGAGTCTCAAAAATTTCCACCGCTTGCTCCGGCTTGATGAGCAACTCCATTCCCTTGTATCGCCTCATACTCGCCGACGTTGTTGGTGCGGGAATAACCTGATGGAGAAGGAAAATGTTGCCCCAGGCGACACAATAACATGCGATGCCGCACCCGTCCATCGTCACAAACCGATCCATCGAAAAACATAGCCCACTTTCGTATAGAGCGGTCTGCTATATTATCGCCTCATACTCAGCGGCGTTGTTGGTGCGAGGCGAGATAACCTAATGGAGAAGGAAAATGTTGCCCCAGGCGACACGAGTAACATGCCGATGCCGCACCCATCGTCACAAACCGATCCATCGAAAAACATAGCCCACGCCGTATAGACAAGGTTGCTATATTAGGAAAATATGTTTTCAGCGATAAGGTCGGCCAATGCGACCCTTAACCGCTTTTAACGGTTGATACCGGATGTCAAATTCGATAACGCAAACATCCATTTGCCGAGTCGGCCTTTCAACATAGGAGCCGAAGCATGTGCTTTATGACATCGATTTGCATATGATGACAATCTCCGATAGCAAGATGTGGCGCTTGGTGCGGTGAAAACAGCAAAGGCACAACTTATCGATCTCGGGATACCTTGTCTCGCATCCGGCATCCTTGGCGATGTAAAATACAACTCGCTCAGCCCATCATAAACTTGCACCACCACCGAGGCGATGGGCGGTCGCCCATCGATAAGTAAATGTAGAATGGCCTATCCGGTCAGGAACCAACACCGAGGCTTCACGGATATTCTTTGATCTCGTCGAAGGCTCGTTGTTGTTCCCCCCGAATTCCTCGTCGATTTAATTTTCACCATCCATGAACGGCTCTATTCTTCCCGACAGATTGAGATGAATCTTCCGACGGTTGATCTTGCCGATGAGAGACGCAGTTCTTTCTTCGTGGTAGGTGGCTTCATTGTTCGTGACCGCCTCGACTTTTCAGGCCGATCTCAATTCTGCGTTCATGGACCAAGAACCCAAGAACCGACCGGCCGTCACCCAAGGCACACTTCTTTGGATTCATCCGTAGTCGAATTTTCTTGTTCGGTCCAGACGCTGCGGTCGTCCAAGTGTCCTTGTATCGCGGACTTGACCACCACGTCATCGATGTAAATTTCCACCGGCTTGCCGATCAGTCATGGAAAATGTAATTCATGGCTCTTTGATGCGTGGCGCCGCATTCTTCATCCAAATGTAATCACTACATATTCAAACAACCCCACCGAACCTGGGACTCAACGCAGTCTTGTGTATGTCTTCGGAGCCATAAAATTTGGTTGTAGCGGCATTGCCATCCATGAAGCTCAAGATCTTATGACCAGCCGCGTTGATTAACGTCTCTGCTAACGCATCGGATACTCATCCTTTGGATTAGCTCTGTTGAGATCCCGAAAATCTATGGCAACACGCCGCCATCCTTTTCTCTCTGATGCGATACTAGAAATCCACAAGATACCGCATGGCTGATTAACTTGGTCAACATTTTCGACCTCTTTCTTGACTTCTTCCAAAATTTCGCCTTCATCCGTCGTGCTCGCTTTGGAATGGCCGAAATCCTTTTTGCGGAGTCGATGCTCAATGATGCTCTGTCTAACCTGCATCTCTGTAGTCCCAAAGCGGCGCCTGGATATTCTTTCAACAGAGCTATCATCGGACCCCGCAGACTTGGATCTAACTTCTTGCTGATAAATGTTGGTCGTGGCTTATCCCCAGGACCGATGTCGATCTCCTCTAGTTCATCAGCGGATGTAAACCCATACCCTAGCTTTCCGTCACCTGTTAAATCGATGCTAAACACAGGGCAAACAGTTGGTGAGGACAACAAAAATAATTTGGGCCGATTGCCTGAATCGGCCCCCTTTTTGATTGCATTAGTCAAGGACGGTTTACACCTTATTTGTGCTTTACAATGGCAGGGAATCTCCCTACTACGACTGCATGACCCGCTTGTCGTAAGATTACTGCTTTTTATTTTTTGTGGCCGATCGCAGGGATCGGCCATACCACGTACGATCGTGGACTTTGCTACTCTGTCAGGCCAGTGGATAAGACCAGCCTCACCCCGTTTTTTGTAGCTTCAATGCGCTCACAGCCGTCTAGACTGATTCCAGAGATCGGCTCCTGGTCTTCTGCTTCCCAGATGTTCATGCCAGCTATGGAGATCTCGATCGAATCATCTGCATGAATGACCTCCACCTCATCTCCATCCCACTGTATTAGGCACTGGTGCATCGTGGATGGAATGCAGCAGTTAGCGTGAATCCAATCTCTCCCTAGCAAGACAGCGTAGGTGCTTTTGTCCACTGACGAAGAATGACGTAGGGATGGTTTTTGCCTACGGTCGGATCCACGTTCGACGCCTTGCGTTTCGAGTTTGGACGTTGAAGTCGCTTAACGTGACGTTGGTTTTGATCAGATCTGCAGTGGAGCGTCCCAAACGCCGTAGCATGGAGTATGGCATTATATTGACTGCCGCTCCGGTGTCCACCAACATCTTGCTGACAGGCTGGCCATTGATGTAACCTCGTAGGTACAGGGCTTTCAGATGTTTGTAGCCCTTCTCACGTGGCTTCTCAAAGATAACCGGCCGCGGGCCGCAGTCAAACTGCGCCACTGGTAGCTCGTTGGTTCTTGGCGCGCAGAACTCTGACGGAAGTATGAACACCATGTTTGTGCCAGCCGATGTCTTTGCATCGGCTTTTACCTGTTTGGGGCGCCACTCTTTCCTTTTCGCGATCTCCGTTTCAAGGTCTGCCGAATTTTAACGCCGGATCGGGCGTGCTTCTTTTAAAGCGTGGAGAATCTGCGCTTGGCTTCCTCCGTTACGCAGCCGCACTCTACGCTTTTGGTGTGTCTGAGTCCGTCGACACCACCTTGACGGTGATATCTGTCTTCTTCTTTGTCATCCATTGGCTCCTCGAGATCTTTTGCTCGGCGGACTCCTGTCGGCTCTCGAGGTGGAGAGGCCCTAGGCGCTTGAACACCGAACCGCCCCGTGTCCTCATCGCTGTCCACATTCCGGGCAGTTATCGATTGTAGGCAATCGGCTCATTCCCGCATCCCAGCAATACTTGAAGAAAGGACAATCCCAATGCTTGTCGACGCCTTCCTTTTCTTTTGACGTTCCCCTAGAGGGGTGCTCATATCCTTCATCGTCTCTATCGCTACCGGGCGACGTCGATCATCTTGGCGCCCATACTTGTTAAGGAGGTGCGGAGTGTGGCTTCGATATCGCACGCTCGACTGTTGCTCGTTAAATACCGCTTGTCATCGGGGGCGGTCACGTGGACCGGCCTCCTCTCTTTCTTTGGCCCGAGAGCGACCGCCCTCCTCCTTATATGTGCCATGATGGTATACAGGCCCTTCCATGTTGACATCGAACGAGAAATCCAACTGACGCCTCGTGGAGTGGCTGTGTTCTACCATGTTGACGCCAGGAAATGGGTTTGTGTCTACTTTCATGGCGAATTGTCCAAGGGTCAGACGACCCTGTTCTATGGCCGTTTGGATTTGGCGACGTAGCTCTTTGCAGTCATTGGTGGTGTGGGTGAACGAGTGATGCCACTTGAAGTATGGTCTTCTGTTCATCTCTTGAGCCGTAGGGATTTTGTGGCCTTCGGGTAACTTCAGCTGCTTTTCTTTCAGCAGTAAATCGAATATCTGCTCAGCTTTGCTCACGTAGAAGTCGAACCCTCTTGCAGGCCCTTGCTGTTTCACCCATTTGCAGGACACAGGATCTGCCCCCCGAGCCCATTCAGCCACGGCCACCTCCTGGTCTTGTGTAGGGTCTTCTTCTTCTGTATCGACCAGGCCTATCGGACGTTTGAACTTGTCTTGGTACAACTCAGGGTGGCGCTGCTCATACATCGTCAGCTTCTGGGCCATGTGCGCCCATGAGTTGTACTCTACTTGGAAAGCTAGATCCTTGACAGTCTTTGAGACCCAACACCGCCATTTCATCGCTTTTTCGATTAAACGAGCCGAGTAACATCGGTTCTTAGCGATCTGCGGCCGTATGTACTCGCCTGATTTCTCGCTTTTACCCTTTTGCAGTCTGCAATGCCAGCCTCGGTAGCCTACGAATGATCTTGAATGTGGAACTGCTTCCGATTGCTTCAGATCTGGATCGAATCAGGTGGCAGCGAGGTGTACCACCCAAAAGCTGGTCCTGTCAGAGATTGCACAAAGAACCTTACGCGCAACTGATCCGATGCTGAAATCATGCCTAACTGTGCCAGGTATCGGCTCACGTGCTCGATCGAGCTCGACCCTTCTGAACCGCTAAACCTTGAGAACTCAGGGAGCCGATACTTGGGCGGCAGCGGAATCAGATCAAACTCGTTGGGGTACGGCTTGGAATAGCCGATTGTCCTTCTCTTTGGCACGAAGCCGAACTGGTCTCTCAAGATGGTACGGATTTGCTCCACTGTTTGAGCTGCAGGGGCTAGATTCTCATGACTCGTTCTAGTGGCATACTTGGCTAGCCACGCCTGTTTGTCGGCGTCCATCCCAAACATCCCTGCTCCAGCACGCTCAAGCCCTGCTCAGGAACTCCTGCCAAGAAATCCTGCGTTGCAATCTGGTTAAATGCGTGTCGGGGCTCGATCCAGTCGACGTAGGTGCACACATATCCATGTGGGATTTCTTTAGGTGGCTCAAACAGAACTGCAGCTCAGGTCGCCTCGACCTTGTAGACGACGCCGCTGCCCTGGTGGCTCGGGCTGCAAGTGTGAATGGCGGCGGTGGCACAGTGAGCGGTCTTTCTCCTGGTGAGTCCCGAGTAGGCCCCGACGGAGAGTAATGATGTTTCATGATCTCCTGAACTCGCGAATCTGCGATCCGCTCGGCGTTCACCGGGCTCTCGAATGGCGGTGAAGAGAATGAGCCACCATGTAGTTGACTTCGATCGCAGAGCTCGTGCGCTCACGAAGGAAGACATATCCACCTCATCAAGAGCACCCTCGGTGAGAACCCTTTCCACGATGCCATGCTTACGGGTCCTCTCAAAAGAGCCGATGAGATCGGCTTCAAGAGAGCTTTGATGTCATCATGCCGCCTTGTGCTCCTCAGGCGTGACGCGTGGTCTGTCATCCCCATCTCGGCGTCGGATGTTGATCAGATCTGTTGAAGGTCCCACCGGCGTGCGAGAATGTGTTGCTCAAAACCCACCCGAGCAGCGACGAAACACGAAGAGCGGGAGGCTCCTGTAACTGGTGGGCCCTGGTCCCTCGGCAACGGCCCGCAAAACTCCGCACACGTCACGGCTTGGTTCAGGCGTGCCACCGACCTATACCTGGTCGAAGGTGATGGATTGCTTGATCAGTTTCTGCATGGTAAACAAGTATCGTAAAATTCGAGCCGTGACTCCCTGTGTTTCCATGAATCGGCTCTTAGAGCCGATTATCCCATGGTTCTGCATTAGATCTACGATAACATGGGGTTTTGCTTCATCATTACAAGTTAGATCGATCTACGACAGTTTGACGTTTTGACCACGTAATTGGAACATCCTACACGTAATTGAGCCTGGTAGATACAAAAGATGATAGAAAACTAACCCTAGAGGAGGCCTAACAACCGACGTAAAGTCAATTACCGGAACAACTTCTCTCGAACTAGTAAACCATATCCTTACGTACTACTGGATCGTTCAACCCGTTTGCAAGGCCTGACTACGTGGATATCAAACTAAACCTTGGAGAACAAGGCATAACTATAACAGAACGAACCAACTGAATAAAGATCATAAGATGCTACCCTTACACCCGGAAAAGGTGCAAAAGGTAGGTAACTAGAGGTAGCATAACTTAAACAATCATAGCGAATAGTACCGATGCTAGCCTCAACAAATCTATGATAATAGTATTACTCGCCATCAACAAGGCTTCAGAGTAACACCAAATAACGATAGAATACGCCTAGATCGCAAGATGCGATCTAGGCAGCATGACACTTACCCGAAAGAAACCCTAGAAACAAGGGGTGGCGATACGAGATTGTGTTTGTTGTGAACGTGATTGTCCTCTTTTTCTCGATAACCTTAGGTACATATTTATAGTCCGGAGACTTTCTATCTTTGGAATAACTCTACAACTCTATCTCTTACCTAAACCGAAACGTAACCTACTACAATATACAGATACACGGGCAATTTAGCCCAAATCCACGTACAAGGCCGATTCAGCAACACGTTGCATATATGTATAACAGATTGTTGTGGGCCAGCTGAGCTATCTGCTGAAGGGTGGCTAGGTTGGCTTGACGTTCGGCTCTTTCAGCTTCGTGGTCAGAAACCAACATTTGCAGGATCTGCAACATCGGGTCCGGGGATGAACCACTTCCTCTCGTGGCATATGAATATTGAGATCAATCATGAGAAAAGTGGAAAATTTCTAAGGTTCAGGGACTTTGAAAAGTTTTAGAAGTTTGACTCAAATTTTCTAGCAACTTGCTTTTCATTCATTCATTCATTCATAGCACACGATACAAACACACAACACAACAAAGGAAAAACAGATGGTTTTAAGAACCATTCTGGAAACTAAGATACAGTGGGACCGGATACAACTCACTACGCTAGTGCTCAAGTGCTACTACTCCTCGGAGTCGGTGTAATCGTCATCCTCATCATCCTCATCGTCATCGATGAAGGAAAAATCATCCTCATCGGTGAAGAAGTCCATGGCCTGATCCTACAGAAAATCATCATCATCGCTGAGATAGGAGTAGGGGTCTCCACGAAGATCTTCTCCGGCATTCTCCCTTTCCTCCAGTTGCATGTCTCTCTCGTGGATGGTCTCCTCCAAATCCGAGATACGGTGGCTAAGACGGGCAATGATATGCTCCTTCTTGTCAAGCTGACGGCGGTGAGACTTGTGGTACTTCGCTAGCATGGCGATGGTCTGATCCTTCGTCTTGATGATGGAAGACTTGTGGTTGGAGTAGTCACGGGCATTGTCCAACTCCCACTACTAGGAAAACGGCCTTTAGTGGCGCACCTGAAACCATCATCTGTGGCGCACTGCGATGCGCCACGGACCTGCGCTTCTGACTATCTCGGCCGTGGCGCCTTGCCTAGTGCGCACGGTTGTGTAGAGATAGGCGAGCGCACCTCCTAGTGCGCCACAGTTTGGCATGGTGCGCTACCTTGGATCTTCCGTGCACTACCTGCGCCACTAAACATCCATAGTGCGCTTTAGGTGTAGCGCCAGAAGGTAGACCGTATGTGCGCAGATGTATTTTTGTTTTTTTTAATTTCCAAGCCATTATATGCACAGATTATATACAATATTACAGCAGATATACACACCGGATACAAGATATACAATTATATATATAAATACTCAATATGAAAAACAAGATTGAAACAAATACATATAGATAAGTCTCATACATGAATACATAGTCTAAGTTACATTGTTTTGATCATGTTACAAATTAGTAGTTGGTGACATGCTATTACATGTATCGATCGAACAAGTTAGAGCTCGGGAAGCTCGCTTAGACATCTAAACTAGCTAGCTAGACACAAGCAGCGGGATAAATAACCAAAGAAGATAAGCATGATCACCGCTTGTGACGAAGGTGTAGGTCTTCATCCGGTTCCTTGTTCTAACTACCGCTAGATAAGCGCGTGTATCTAGCTTCCGCCCGCCATAGTGTTGTACCCTTTGTAGCTATTGCGCTGAAACGGTGCACTTGTCTCCGGTCTTCCCAATCATCGTGACTCGAACCCGCCTTGTACCACGCGTACCACGTCATCTACAAGTTGACAATAATAACTAACCGGTGATTGAAAAAACATGTATAATTAAAGTCATATGAAGATACACTTATAGAAAGTACTCTTAAATCAAAAGAGCAAACTCAAAAGCATGCCTCATATATAACTAGGTTGTTGGACACGGGAATATGCTTATGACGGACCTGTTAGCCAAGTAGGATGCACAATTCACGGACTTGTGCATATCACAAGGCTAACAATCCCGATAGCACATTCACATATATATTGTGCCACGACATTTCAATCATCGGCATATTCTCGAAAAGACAAAATAACTCGAAAAGCATGCCTCATATATAACTAGCTTGTTGGACAAAGGAATATGCTTATGGCGGAGGATATTAGCCAAGTAGGATGCACAATTCCTGGACTTGTGCATATCACAAGGCTAACAATCCCGTCATAGCACATTCACATATATATTGTGCCACGACATTTCAATCATCGGCATATTCTCGAAAAAGACAAAAATAACTCGAAAAGCATGCCTCATATATAACTAGCTTGTTGGACAAAGGAATATGCTTATGACGGGACTGTTAGCCAAGTAGGATGCACAATTCCTGGACTTGTGCATATCACAAGGCTAACAATCCCGTCATAGCACATTCACATATATATTGTGCCACGACATTTCAATCATCGGCATATTCTCGAAAAAGACAAAAATAACTCGAAAAGAATGCCTCATATATAACTAGCTAGATCGTTGGACACAGGAATATGCTTATGACGGGACTGTTAGCCAAGTAGGATGCACAATTCCTAGACTTGTGCATATCACAAGGCTAACAATCCCGTCATAGCACATTCACATATATATTGTGCCACGACATTTCAATCATCGGCATATTCTCGAAAAAGACAAAAATAACTCGAAAAGAATGCCTCATATATAACTAGCTAGGTCGTTGGACACGGAATATGTTATGACGGACCATTAGCCAAGTAGGATGCACAATTCTGGACTTGTGCATATCAAGGCTAACAATCCCGTCATAGCACATTCACATATATATTGTGCCACGACATTTCAATCATCGGCATATTCTCGAAAAGACAAAATAACTCACACTTGTCGTCCGAGAACCAAAGAGTAAGCAAAAACCAAAGAGTAAGCAAAAAACCAAGCATTGATTGATATATAATAATAAGCAAAATAAGTAAGCGGTGATTCATAAACCTAATAAGATAAGTACACTTGTCGTCCACACACACACACACAAAGGTCATCTATAGTTTGCAACTACAACTAGGCCAACATCAAGCCTTAAAAGCTCCGGCTTAGGAGCGGAGGGCATACCTCGTCATGAACTTCCTATACTCACCCTGCATCTCTAGGCGATCTTCTATGTCACGGTTATTCGGGATATTTCCTCCGTAGAAGATCCCCCCCGAAGTCATGACATCACGAAAGATGATTGCCCAAAGCGCTGCTTTGGATGCGATACATCTCTTGTCTAATATCCGAATCATTGATCTTGGCCTTTGCTTATTGCTGTTTGAGATGATCGGCGTAGAATTCTTGGTCAAGTAGGAACGCCCTCATGTGATGGAGTGCGTAGTAGGCTTCCTTCTTCGCTTTTCCGGGCTGCTTCACGCGGGGAACTCTGTTACGTGGTTGAAGGCGTGCCTGCCGAACTTGACCTTCTTACGCGGGTTGGTGCCTTCCGTCGAGGCAAAGCCGTGAGAGCATCATCCGAACTTCCTTGATCTTGTCGTAGTTTTCTTCTTTTCTAGACTCCCGAGTCGAAATACATGGCGTGGGAATGCTTGGCGATAAGGAGATGGCGTGATGTTCATCTCTGCGCAAAAAATTCAAATGGAATGTGTTGAAAAATAATGATGATGATCTAATAAAGCCAATCGACGGTGGCGGCTGAATAACGACTTACTCGGAAAGTAAGGCACGAGAATGTATTCCTTTGTCTTGTTCGCCACGAGAATTCTTTTTTTAGGTGCGAGGCCACGATCGTTGCTCAAGGGAACCCAAGCAAAGCCACGCATGTAGTAGGGGTCCACTATAGCGATGCTCGGTGTTCTCTCTAATGATCTGCGTGGCGGAGAGAAAAGAGGCGGACCATGGTATAGTGCAGCGGGTATAGTGGAACATATTGAAGATGTCCTCGAACCGCAGAAGAACAGATCCGCTGGGCAGTGTCGAAGCCCAAGCCCGTGGCACCTTAACCACGAATACCGGGTGCGAGGGATCTTTCTCCGATAGAAGGCGTCTCTCTATCGTCAAGACCTGCCCGTCATGCACACTCAGTTCGAATCGAGCTTCGCAAATTTAGGTAGCATGGGCTCACCCGCCACATGAATCCTCCACATAATACCCCTCGGGTCTTGGTGGCCCGTCCGAAACCTGATCGGATTCGCGATTGTTGACGCCACCGTGGCTCAATGCTAGATTTTCTTCCTGCCCTTTTTCCTTTTGGAGAGCGGGCAGCCCGCATAACTCTGAGCACCGCCGCCCTATGTAGTGTGTCGGAGCTTAGAATAAAGGGCGGTTGGTTGTATCAGTGGCTCAGAAGGCGCAAGCTGGAGGCGTCCCGAGAACCAAGCGACGCTTGGTGATAGTGGCTTTCTGGGGGCCACCATCTAGGTCTTCGCTAAACCGAGTCTTTGAAGAAGTGATCATTCCGATCTTCATCGTCCTCGGCCGGATCTGCGCCATGTGCATATCATCAACATGATCATCCGACCCACCGCGTGGAGGTGACGGGCGGTAGGGGGCCTTGCCACCTCTTGTCGCCGTAACACGAAGTGATGCTGTTCTGCAGCGTGATGGCCCCGTCCCCAAACGGATCATGCTCTTTGGCCATAGCAAGAACAAGAAGCAACCGAGGATGACGACTCTTCTTCATCCGCTCTGGGGGTTGAATGGGAGGTTCCAGTCGCCGCGGCCCTTAGCACCCGACTAATTTTAACCCTGTGCACGCTATCTGGCATCGGTTTTGAGTGGAACGTGCGCTGCAAGGGTTGAACGATGGTACCCTTGGCAACATCCCTCAGCTCGTTGTTCACGTAGAATAAGAGAGTGCAAGGAACATCCGTCTGCAGAAAACATGTACGGCGTCATCAGAGCGAGATGCCACAAGAGTAATATATAGATGGCATGAAAGGCAGTAATTAAAGCAATTTGTTTACCGTGATGGCGTCGAGATCGGCTAATGTCGACGCCGCATACACTGGCGGCAAGCGTCTGAGGCGGAAGAAGGCTGCTTGATGGCGCGGTCGCCGCGGTATTCTCCCTACCGACGGGTGCTTGGAGCTCCGGTCCGCTGACGATGGCGGGGGCACCAACATGTACTCCGGTGCAGCGGTGATGGCGAAGTCACCAACACTTGCGGCGCCACGGTGCTAGCGGGAGTCACGAACACGAGTTCGCCTGATTCGTCGGTGCAGCGTTGTTTGAGTGGCGACCATGCTTGGAATCGGCACGGCCCTACTCGACCACCGCCTCCAGCTATTGACTCCATCAAGGTAGGCGGGAAGGGCGTAAGGGTGATTGCCAGTTGTCTTGGACGATCTGCGGGATCCGCGCCACTTGTGCCTTAAGTTCTTGAACCTCTCTATTTTCCTCCTCGCTCCTTCCGCGGCGCCACATGCTCGGTGGACCAAAATGATCCACCAAATTTACCCGAGGGCGGCCAGACGGCCACCGGCAACGGCTTCTTCGTAACCGGCTCTATTTTCTTGGCCAGTTCATCGCCATACTTAAAGGGTTATCCCACGGGTGGCCGTCGACCCACAGGATGAGGAACCACAGGATCCATGACTAGCAACAATTTCCTCCTCCTGCAGAAGAAGTAATGAATCATTTAGATCATCGATTAGATTGCAATCGTGTTGATCCATGATAATTAGATTATACTTACCACAATTTCCTCGAATTCCTTCACCGCAGGATCCATGGTGAGTTGTTTGGTTTTTGGGTCCACATGGTAGCAGGCCTAATGAAGTTTCGAACCTGCCGTTCGAATTTAGCAAAGGGTTTTCTATCCTTGGATCTATACTCTTCGTCCTCCTTATTACATTTGGCCTCCAGCAGTTACCAGATCCACCAGATCCGAGATGGTGATGACCTATATTCATCGCTGCGGCACCTTTCCCGATTACTATTGGCGGGGCTTTTTCGGATTCACACCTCTCCTTGAACTCCGGAACTGATCTTCGTGATCTGCGGGTCAATCTTGGATCTCCTCGAGACTTTTGCCTTCTTTATAGATCTTCTTCTTTATCGGGTTCTCCACCAGGCGGTGCTCATCTTTGTGAGGCGGTTGTTTGCCGTTCCCATGATAATTTGTGTTCGATACTTAGCGGGGAACTTGTATCTTGGCGCGGACTTCTCGAAGAGGAGTGCAGTATGGCCATTATCTTTATGCGGAGATTCTCGGTGTTGATCGAGATGGTTGTCCGGTGATCGCCACTTGCCCACCGTACCCTTTGGCGACAAGGCGGGCTCCAAAGGAACCTGATGGGCTCACTTGATTTCCTCCCCGTACTGCCGGCGTGTTCACGCCCCCGCTTCTTCTTCTTCTTAGGAGGGTTGCTACCACTCCCTGTGCCCTCGCCGCCATCAGTGGTTTCATCGTCCGTCGTTCCTTCGGCTTCTTACTCCGCGTCTTCCATCTAGCGATGGGGATGGGGACGATGCGGGAACCTCGCCGCCACCAACCGCCGCGTGGGCAAGGCGGCCTCCTCCTCCTCCTAGCGTGGCGGCCTCCTCCTCCTCCTGGGATGCGGCGGCCTCCTCCTCTGGGATGCACCGGCATGGCCGGCCGTCGATGGGGATGGGGACGATGCGGGAGGGACTTAGACGATCTAGAAGTGTCGAGGGGCGATGGGAGGCGTGGCTCAACTAGTCCTACCACTTAGGCGAGCGCACGGCCAAGTGCGCTACGGTTATCCGTGGCGCACTTGGCTGGTGCTCGCCTAAGTGGGTAGGACTAGGATAAGAGGGCTGCCACCCGATAGTTACCACTAGCTCACCTTATCCCACCGGTTCCGACCACTCCTTTATTCTATAAACCTTGAGCACCTAGGTTCAAATCGTGCCCACCTTTTTTATTTTTATTTTAAAAATATTTTTAAATGTTCCAAAAAATGCCCAAAATTGGTGATATATGCCATACAAGTTTTGTTTTGTTTTTAAAATACTTTTAAATATTCCAAAAATGCCCAAAAGTAGTGATATATGTCATAAAAGTGTTACAAATATGATTCAAAGTATAACTAAATTTCATAATACTTTGTCCATGAATATTACAATCTTTTTCGACCACGCGTTTTACAATATTTTTTGAGCTAGCGTTTTACAATCTTTTTTCCCTTCTTTGTCGCGGTTGAATAATTTAGCCCCGGCACTTTAATGTTTCTTCTTCGAGCGGGCTACCTTTTTGGGTAGGGTTGTCCTTTTCTTCTTGTGATGTATGTTGCTGCATCGTAGTTATCGTCATCTTCAATCTTTGGATCGTCTTGGTCTGAAGTCTTGCTCGTTGGCGACTCCATCCATTCCGATGATGTTTCTTTTTCCTCTCCTCACGACAACACGGCTAGGCTTTGTCCAGTCGGTAATGAAAAACATTGGTACACTTTGGTAGCCGACCACAGTTCATTTTTCGTATTGCGTTTGCACCGTGACCTTGGATTTGGCTGCTTGTATAACCATGGTTGTGAATACCGGTCTTCTCTTTCGACGCTA